>JAOEHQ010002968.1:0-13140 GCA_025447715.1 Asclepias incarnata
CTTCCCCGATTCTTCTACCCCAAACACCAAAACCGATTGGCGGCGGCGGTGTGCCCGATCGGCACCAAACAACCCCGAACGAACCCCAATCCCACTCCCTCCCCTCTTAGATGTGAAAAAAGAAGTAATTTTACTATTGAAAAATGTTATACTTTCAAAAGAATCACAAAGTACTTTTACAGATGTGGTGATTATACATTAAAATGAGAAAAAATTATGTGATCGTCATTTTATTTTACTTTTTTAATATAACAATTTTTTCTATACAATTTAATCGGTATTGTCATATGTAACAATTTTTATACAGAAAACCTTTGTGTTACTATTATCTATCCCTTTTTCTTTTTCTTTTTTCCTTTTTTGGTTTATTGTTTTACAATTACTATTATTCTCTCTTGTTTGATGAGTAGTGAAATAGACATAAACAAATGTAAAGAAAAATATCTAGAGTCCTTCATTTGTTGATCTCATGGAAAGACCAAACATTGTATAAAATCGAATAGGACAAGAAGAACTCAAAACTCTAAAGTCAAATTATTGTTGATGGTAACATATAATGGTGGAGTGATTCAACGTTATCTACCATCATCTTATTGGGGCCTCACCACGACGACCATGATCACCAACCTCAACAACCCTCTAATGAAATTTTTTTAACTATTTTCTGTAGACTTTTCTGAGGTTTATTATATAATTATACACACATTGATGGTCCAATTATACTTTTAACATTTTTTAACTTATAATTGAAAGTTGAAACACGGCATTAATTTGTTTTATATGAGATATTTGCAAACTGATACAGTGATAGTTAGATGATATCTAATTTTAACTGAGAAACTATATTAATCTATTAAGTGATAATGAGTTTGTTTATTTTTAATTTAATTTAAAACATGACTAAGGTAAAAAAGCAATAGTGCAATACGTGTTTTACCTTTACAATTTACTCTTTTTCTTATAAAATATCATTTTTAACGTTTATCTATAATCACTTATTTCTTTTTTGTTATATCTCATATTTTTCTAAAGATCGGAAATATTTATTTTACCCCTAACCAATGAAAAATAAAACATTTAGGCCCCGTTTACTTCTTACTTAATAGACTTAATAATTAAAAACTTAATACATTAAGTCAATTTTCATATTTCTTTTTTTTTACTTAATAAACAAAAATAACCGTCAATTACATATTTATTGCTTAATACATACAGACATTATTTATGCATTCAGTCACTTAATACACTCAGCACTTAATAACTAAAAAAAGAAACGGGCCCTAATTATAGTAGACAATAATGGAGCATTTAAAAAGTATTTATTAATATTGTTATAAGTCAATAGTTTATTTATAATAAATTAAAATCTTGATAACAAAAACGTGTTTTAAATTTGGAAAATGATAACTACAGCTTTATGGATTGTCGTTAGCGTGCATAAAAAAAGTTGTACTTTCCATATCAAAATACCACCCCTAAATTTTATGATAAAAGTACAATTATTTTATGGATGTTAATAACAACCCATCATTAGCAAGACCCTTTAAATTTTTATTTACAAATAAAAATGTACTAAATAGTACCCATTTTAGAGCTGGCATAACAGGTCCGACACGACACGAATACGATAAGATACGAACTTGTTAAGGCCAAACACGAACACGACACGACAACTAATCGTGTCAATTTTTCCAAACATGACACGAAATTTAACAGGTTACACGATAAGAAACCTGGTAAGAGACATGTTAACAAAAATCATAAATTTAAACCAGCGAACCTGTTAAGGAACCTACTAAGGAACCTACTAAGGAACATGTTAAAGACACGAAACCTGTTAAGACACGATAAAAAACCTGGTAAGAGACCTGTTAACAAGTCATAACAGGTCTTATCGTGTCTTAACAGGTTCCTTAGCAGGTTTCATTTAGTACATATATATATTTGTGTCTTATCGTGTCTTAACAGACCCGGACCTGTTAAAACACGAAACCTGTTAAGGCCAAACACGATCCCTGTTAAGACCAAGTCGTGTCGTGTCTTGTTAACATGTCCGTGTCAGAAATTGCCAGCTCTAGCTGTGCCCGCCACTGATATTTAGGTTCACACAATTTAATATTTGTTACAGCACAACTAAATTTTCAGAGTATAAAAGATTATCTATATATCATGATCACCAACTTTAATTAGTCAAATAATTAATTCGTTTAATCAATTTGATTGTGATTCTTAAACTCTTTTGCTATATATTCTAGCTAGATTCTTGAGCTAGCGTAGCAGACCAACTCAATAGAGAAGTAAATTATTGTTCCCTTTCTTTGAGGATCGATCATGGAATTCATATAGATATACTTCAACAATTACCTAAAGGTTAGATATATGGCTAAAACAAATCATCCAGTTAATCACATCGATCTGGAACATGACCATATACGCGAAGTCCTTACATTTGGAATGGAACCAGTACCAATCAGTTACTTGCGTCTAGCTTGAGGATTGAACTTGATACCTGGCCCCAAATACGTAGACACCCACATCCACACACTGAGGATAGTTGAGGGCAAACAAAAGACAAGACGTGGCAAGTGCCAAGTTCAGAAATTTTTGAAGGGCGACTAACCGGCCAACCAGCCATTCTTATGATTCTGCAAGAACTTTGCAAATGTAATTAATGGATGCGAATTGATTCGCAAAAAGATTTATATTCAGTATTCTAGGATTCCTGGGGCTAATTAACCTTTACTCCACTTTTCGCTACTGCTCAGGAAAGAATCAGGATACAATCATTTCGAATCATCTTTCCATCAAGTTGGCTAGTTGCTTTTTGAATAGAGCATAATGCTGATCCTCAAAACCATGCGACAAGAAAATGAAACTTCATGGGTCCTGGGACATATATAGTTTGTTTAATTTTTTCGGGCATGTTTCATTCCAATGGATTCTTAACTTAATGTGACTCCAAAATGTGCAGTCGCACATCCTCTAGTTTCTATACACAACATGTTAGCGATTTGTAAATTTTACTCCCTTCAATTCCCTCATATATTTTCCGCTGTGTTCCCGGCGATCCCCATTCATACTACAATGGTCCTTTGATGATTTTCCTAATTTAGCAGCACTTACTAGTTAAAGTTAGTTCGAATGTATAAGTTGCACACTAAATTGGACAATCTGGAATTCTAGATCTTTTCTCTATACTCTTATAAAGATTGGGTTTTTCTAATGACAGCCTTTATAGTTTAAACATCTTTCCGCTTAAAATTGGGCTGATTTGTTCCCCTTCCATTTCCTTTCCTTTCTTCGTTAACAAAAACTAAATAATACAGTGTTAGGGCTGTCAATAAGAATAATCTTGTTCATTAATTACACTCGGATTTTCCTTTTATATTAAAGTTTTAATTAATCCACGTTATTTAAAAGGAAAATTTGACTGTATTAAATGCATAACTCAAGTTTATTAATTAAAATCTTTAATATAAAAAGAAAATCTGAGTGTAATTAATACACATTATTATTCTTATCGACAGCCCTAAGAACTGTCATTAGAAAAACCCATAAAGATTACATTAATTTTGTTGAAAGTTACACAATTTTGATATGAAAAATACCCAAATGTCTCTCTTACATATTTACATTATTTATCTCTTAACTCCTAAAGTTCTATACACTACCCCCTTTACATCAATTATCTACACTACTCGCCGCCACCGTCAGTCTCCACCACCACCACCACCACACCGCCGCCGCCACTACCACCGCCACCGCATTGCGCAGGTACCTCTCTAGTAGTTGTAAATGAGTAGATTCAGGTTATGTTAAAATAAATTAAAAGATATCCATATACGTTCAAAAAAAAAAGATATCCATATCTATACTATTATAATAAGCAAATGACCCCCCATTTTCTCAAAAAAGAACTTGATCTACTTAAATTAACTATCCCTTTTATTCATTATTTTAAAATCTCTACTTGATATACCTATAATACCCTTAATGAAATTAATTTACAACATCTACCCTTAACTCCTAAAATAACTACACTATCCCCTTTTTACATCAATAACCTTTACACTACCCTTGATCTGTACTTGATCTACACTACCCTTATGGCCTTATCTACTCGCCGCCACCACACCGCCGCCACTACCACCATCGCCGCCGCATCGTGCGGGCATTCGTCTATTTACTTTTGATTTTTGAATATCTTTTTGGTCAAATAGACAAACTTGTGTATGACTTTGCATTGATTTGCTTCCCTATTAGTCATTCCTTGCTTACTGTTATTGCTTACCGTGACCAGTTGGCCTCTTGCGGTTCTCGGGAAATTAATACCTGTTCCTGAGCGGCCCTTGAGTCAATACTTTTCTGCTCTCTTCAAGCTATGCAAGCCATCCGGTCGAAGAAATAGAGGTACATCTTTGGGACATATCATCTTTCGTGTTTCTCTTTCATATGAAACTGCAACATTTAGTGAAGTGCTTCATGAAATGCTTATTCTATATCTTGTGGTGGATATCATGAATATGTTTTTACGGTGTAGAGCATGTTTTTCATTTACGCTGTGAAACTGATTATCTAATAGAAGGCGTAAAAGTCAGTTTTAATATTTGAATGAATTATAGGGATCAAATAATCAGTTTCATAGTAGCTACAACAGAACTGATTTTTAAAGAACATAAAATCGTCTTTTTACCACTTCCCTTGGTTTAGATTTTCACCCCCATTTTACAAAGGTATTTTTTCTTTTTTCTTCTTCACAAGTATGTCCTGTGTTTGGCCATTGTCTTGAAACTTGAGAATTTGCCGAGTACTCAAACAACATAAGTACACACTATCTCATAGAGTTTGCTTTGTTGCCGGCTTAGTATCTCAATCGTATGATTCAATATCACATGATCAATTTCGAGTATTGACACCAACAGCCTACTCTTACTCTTCTTGTGTTGTCCCAGGTTCATCAAGAGGAAATGTAGATGACACATGAACACTGAGCTTTTGGTAGGGTTATGTGGTACTAACACACTGGACTTACTATATAGGTTTATTAGCAGGAGTGAGTTACTAATCTTGAAGATTACAAAGTGTGACATGCAACTTTTCTTTTGTACTTGGCACAGTTTTTTGTATATTGGATTTGCACATAGAATTTTTACACATATTTTGTGGTGTTGTTTTTAATTGTTTATGAAACTTATATACATCTTCATCAATATGATAACACAAAAACGATATTTTCACTAACTTTTGATAACACACGCGACTTAGAGTTGTCTTATTCAAGCTTTAGATACAACTTGGGATTTTGTTAATTAACAGAAACAAGCATATGCAGGGTGACTCCTTTTTGATATGTATGAGGAGACATGATCTTGTGCCAAGTTTGATGTTATATGAGCTGGGACAAGAATGTCTGTCTTGCCAGTAGCGATTCTATTTCCAACCACGTTAGCATAAAAAAGACCAGATTTTGCAGGCACGAAAACGTCACTAACTGAACACAAATGGAAGTCGATGATGTCTTGTTCCAGTTCTGAGTTAAGAAGCTTCCCCTTCTCGTCTTCATTCATTATATCTTCCTGTTTCATATTTTTGAATGTAAAACAAAAAATCATGATGATTACATAGATAAGTTTAGTAGTAAAAAATGGGTGGGTAAATGGGTAAAGTTTGGAAGTTGTAAAAGTCATGTTGAGTAAACATCGACCAGATTTGACTATTTATTTTTTTGGGCTGTGGTTAAAATTTACTCTAGTTGACTTATTCATAAGCATTGTTGAAACTGTGGCTAAAGGGAACCAAAAGCTCGTACCTTTGTGAGTGTGTTGTAGTATGAATCTTTCAATGGACCAATGCTACGATCCGCTTTTGATTGAGTCATGTAAATTGTCGCGTCGTGTGGGTAGCCAATTCTTTGAAGAAATTGTGCTATTTCGACAGGGTTGTAGCAATTTTTTATCCCTTTATTTGCATTACTTTGACAAATGCTTGTTCCCAACAGCTCGCCCTTATAGTCTATAGCAGCAAATTGACCACTTGGCCCATGGCTTCTTAGCCTCTCAACAACAGAGTCGAACATTGCTTGCAATTCAGGCTTCAAACGGAGAGCCTCGAAAGTTGCCCAACATGAATGAGGGTCCATATCCTTGTCGACTTTGCCTTGTCCCATGGTTGATGAAGGAAAATATGTTATGACCCGCACGTTTTGTGTTTTCTGAAATAGAGGTTTGATATTGGTCATAATGTAGTTCCGGTTAGCATTGTAGGGAACTTTTACACTAACACGCTTTTGTGTTGATGTTTCCGGAGTTTTACGCCTTTGTACTTGAATCACGCCGTTCATGATCGTTAAGAATTTCTCAGCATCATAAATTTCTTCGAAACCTCTGAAATACGTCGAACCAGTGGTGTAAGTCCAACCACACACCATACATCAGATCCAACCAAACTGATTAATCGACCAGTGTCCAACTTCGAGTTGTTAAAATCAACGGGTTGGAAATCGTGTCATAATGAGTGTTCTTTGACTTGAGTTGGGTTGGGTTGACCCAATTTTATTTTATTTTTGTTTTTATTTTTATTTTCATAAATGGTGACTTAGTTAAAAATTACTAAAATAATAATATGGCAACCTATTTTGGAGGTTTTCCATACGTTTACTTTGTAGCTATAATCTTTATTTTACCCACCTGAACCAAATGGAAGTAAAACATAACCCATATCAATCGGGTTAGTAATATATTGATCGAATGAGCTAACCTTTTTTCACCTTTGCTCCCAACAATCTCTGGCAGCACGAGAGTTGCGTCAAGATGTTTAGCAACTAGCACCGCATTGGCGATCTGATTGAATTATACATCGAGTTACATTAAGCGACTAAAAAAGAACTCTGAATCAAAATTGTTGGGGGATCAAACCTGAGAAATGTGATATTCTGGGCCATGAGTTAATGAAAACGTAACAAAACCTTTTGAGTTCCCATTTCCTTTCGCTAGAACAAAAAACAAACGGTATGATCATCAAAAGCCAATATCTTGACAATAGCCACTTAGTTCTTGTAACGATGAATGGATATAGCTACTTACACAGTGAAGTATTGTTCCAACAAAGCTTTAAGCGTTGAGCATCACTTTTCCGTAGTCCATTAGGAAGTTCAACAAGACTATGCCTCATAGTTTTCATGAAGTCTTGTTCAACATTCAAAGTCGTTTTCTTCAAGTCTTGTTCAGCCTTGGCAGTCACTGGGACGTCAAGCTGCAAGAGAAATACGAATGTAATCATTAATATTTGAAGAAACGAATTAATGTTGCAACCTAACGAATTAATATACTTTTGACGGTTTTTATAAAGTTCTTGGTACTAGTTTTAGCAACTTACAAAGCTAAACTGGTCCTTTTGCCTTATAGTAACAATAATCATTGTGACTACTTTGAATGAAATCAACTTTACTTATATCGTCAAACATGAGCCAAGGTGTGGTGAATTGCAGTTAACTTGATTACAAATGATAAAAATTGATATGATTACAAAAATGTTTTTATAACAAATTGTATCATTAATTAGAAAAAAACTTTACCGCTTGTGGGAAGGAGTATTAGCCCTAATTGAGAAAATTGGGGAAAAAGTTTCATAATAAATGATATAGAGAGACTTATAATAAATTCTAGGATTTTACTAACCATAGCCTTGAGAGTTATAGTTAATATGTAGAAAAATGTTGTATATAAAAATAATTGTTTCCTTATAAATAATGATCAATGATCATATACAACAATTTTTATTATTTTTTTTGGATGTTAACCATAAGTATAAAGACTACGGTTAGCAAAATCTTAAATTCTATATTAAAATCGAAAGATTTATGGTCTATGCTTAAAAAATAGACACATAAGTTAGACTTTTAAGCCTCTTGTGGATATCAAAAGAAGCAAATATAGACAATAATCCTCCAAAACAAGAAGTTCAAGTAGATGATATCTACATATGATGGATCGATTAATAGAAGACATGATATTTGATGCACTTACCAAAACATCACCATCAAAATGGTCTCTTTTGATCATGTTACCAAGCATCATAAACATGGAAAATGTAAGAACCGCTCCCATAACCTGCCTCACATCCATTGCTACACGTACCGTGCTTTCTAACTTTTGATTTGTGAAAGGAAACAGATTTAAAAGCCAAGATCAAAACATAGTATAAGATTAAGAACTAAGGCTTCTCCCTTTTCTTTTGGTATGTGTTTATATGCAATCTCTTTCTTGCATATATAACAAGTATGTGAATTTACTTTTTGTTTCTTTCGGTTCCATATATAGTGCAAATCAGAAGAATGCTGATTGAGGAAGCAGTGGAGAAGAGGAGGAGGAAAGCTTAAATTTGGTAAACGGACAACGAATACAGCTTGCAAAACTCATTACCTAGTTTCGTTTTCTCTAAAATAGCCAATGGATCATTAAACTTTGCCGCAAAATACTGTTAGACCTTTATTTCTCAATCGGTGAGAGGAGACTGCATTTAGGAGGATATATGATTGGATAACGAGTGAGTATGACACGGCTCTTCGAATTTGGTGACACATGTCATAGAAAGAAATTACGTTTACGGACTTACAAAGTATTGCAATTCGTGACGATAAACAAAGGTTGGTTTTATGTCGTCCTTTTTAATATGAAGGTGTTCATGAACCCTTGTATAATGCTATGTTGATTGTGCTACATATGCCATAAGATGTGCCATTATATGAAAGAAAGATATTGTGGGCTTGTGGCCAAATGTTTATTGGAGTATACATATAAATCATGCTTTTACACCCTTGATCATATATAGTTTGAGCCTTAAAATTATGGGTATATGATGATGAAAGAAGGAACTTGTATAGGTAAAATTTGTGATTTGGTCTCAAGTTCAAACCATATGGGGCGAATGTCTGTCAAACATATATGTTTCAAGTGTATTTTACATTTGTGACTCAACATTTATATTAGGCCGTACATAAGACACATGATACCAGGAAGGCTGCTATATATGTCATAAAACTTGATATATCTTCGTGAAAGTGTGAGTTTCTGCACAAAGAGACTGATTAAGCATAGTATTAATCATCCTTTAACCCAATAATTTAATTGATTACTATTAGTTAACTCAACATATATAATAATAGACAATGAAGACTAGATCAACTGGCTGAAGTCTTCCTCGGTTTTACCACATACCGACTGACTGTTAAAAAAAAAACAACAACATATACAATAACAACAATAATAATTAGAAATGTAAACTATAAGTCACAAATAAGCTATCTTCACATAATCACAATTTATCTCCCCCCTCTTACACCACCACAATCCAAAACCGATGATTGCTGGATCTAGGCTCCATCATCCCAGCCACGTGTATTCACTGAAAATTTTGATACTTTCTTCTAAGATCTTATAGTTTTACATAAACTAAACAATCGTTACACATCGCATATATATGATTCTGGTTATAGAAATAATTATATATAGAAGTTAGTTAAATTAAATTACTTATTACAATGAAAGGTCGAATGTTGTAGTACTTATTGTTAGCAACGTTACTAACTCGCAACAGTTTCACAACTATGTCATATGAAAGACAATGTTAAATCAACTGTTAAGTTTATATTCTAAACTGACTAATCAACTTGTTAAATATAAGACATGTTTGTTCATTGTGATATCCTTAATCACGTAATCATAGCTTTGCCAATTCCACTTAGGCGGAGTTTCCTTTATGTGGAGGTCTGAGGTTTGAGTATCGTGAAGTGCTCAATTTGATGATTCGTCCAAAGGTAGGGTTTTTTTTTTTTTTCTTGGGCGGGTGGGCGGGCTCGGGTTTCGTCAGTAAAAAAAAAAAAAAAAAGGTGATCATGGTTTTTGTTTTCAAAACCCAATATATATTCTTGACTTTTTTGTTGAAGTGTTAACAAATCACCCAAGTATTTTCTCTCCTTATCACCTTTTGTCACATTGAATACGTATTATAAATGGAGTCTCATGGAGAGTCAATATCAGGGTCAATTATATACACATTTGCATACTAGTTAATTTCTTAATTTAAATATCTTCAACCAACATATAAAGGAAGTGTTATTGGTACTACAATTATTAATATATTTATCATATATGTGTTTTACTGACTTGTACAGTGTGTTATAAAAGTTGTTGTATTGTGTGGTAAATACATCAATAGTTTTGGTACCAATATCACTTCACAACATTAAACATATAAATCCAAATTTTTGTTGTAGTGTTATGAAAACGACGATTTTTTATTTCTTTTTTTAAATTCATAAAACGTGATTATACTATTTCAGTTAAATGTATTTTTTATATTGAAAGGTTACACTTTAGGCTTCTTCATTATTAGCACACTAATTATATTATTGCTATTAAGATTCGCTAATTGCTTAAATGTAACTACATTTTACTATCAACAGCTTTTTAGATTTGAGAAAAAAAGTTCCACAGCAATGTACACGCTCGTATCAAATCCTTGTTTGATATATCATTTATTTTCCTTATATGCAAATATAGAAATAGATTATTAAATACTGAATTTAATATTTCGGTTGGGAGCCAAATTATTATTTGACTTTTTGGTACGTATCAAACATACAAATACAGTTGTGGATACTATGTTTATACTCTCGTATATAGGGTTACAGTTGTCGCCCACAATTCGACGACATAGAAGAATACCAACTAGTAATAGTAGTTTTATATCAATTTTACTAATTTCTTTTTAGTAACGCATTATTTTATTTGGCAGAATAGAAACTTTAGTTCTCGATCATTATACACAGCATCTGGTCTCTTAGGAGTGGTCACGAAGTTTTCTTTAAAATGATCGCATAATATCCTGATAGGGGAGGAGCCACAGATTTGTAGAGTGGGTTCGTAATAAGAATAAAAATATATCAACATTTGGGCCAAAAAGTAGAGGGTTTAAATACAATTTTATATCAAATTACACTATCATTATAGAGAAAATTTTGTTTAAGTGGGTTCAACTGCACCGTCTAGACTGTATGTAGCTCCGTCCATCATTTAAGTCTTATACGTTAAAAGACTTGTCTTCTTCAAATAACATTAACAGAAAAACTTTCTCTGTTTATTATTATACACAACATAAAAATTTATTTATTTTTATTGTATTTCATTTTTTACAAAATTTCACGGTATGTTGCTCGAAGGTGATGCAAAAAAGACATTGTCAAGATAACTTCAAGTGTTGACATTAATGTATCGTAACTTCACAAGCTTTTTGGATTTCGGAGTAATGCATAATACTCTGAAATCCAAAAGCAGGTGAAGTTATGATACATTAATGTCAACACTTGAAGTTGTAAAGGAAGAGATTTTAGTTACTCACCCAGCTCGTGGATCTCTTACAATTCGTTGGAGGCGTTTAAAGGTCTTTAATGTTGTGAGCAAAAACATAGTTTGCTAACATTGACACTACTTTCAAAATCGACTCGAAAATCTGAATTCAAGCACTCCACCATAATCTCAGGCTTGCTGTTCTGCTGAGACAAGTGGAAAAATGAATGTCATCCGTATTAATGAAGTTCTTCATTTTGAAAGTGGTAGCCAATTGCCTTATTTTAAGTGATATGCAGTAGACATAGCAAAATGGGTGGGCGGGTGGATAACGGGTCGGGTTTTTGTCCAAAAATTCTAACTTCTTAAAACACTCGGTATGTCAAATACTATTATGCAAACTTTCTTATTGCAACTGCAATAATTTAGCTTTCCCGATAATATGATTAACGAGTATTTATGCATTAAAAATACACTTTAGGCGAGTTTTGACTTTTCGGTCTGTTTCTCTGGAAGCTATTTTTTGTTTTACCCGTTTGATGCGTTAGAGGAGAAAACCCAAACTGAACCATATTGTCACCTCTAAATTTATGCAGTTATTAGAACAACTCATATACCTTCAATTGCTCTAACAGTCTCTGCAAAATGACCACTCCCGCCATATAGAAGATCATCTCGGTCCACACTTGTTAAAATAATATAATACACACTGCAAGGTCAAAACAAAATCAGAATTCTGAAATGATCATGTGATAAATTATTTTTATCAGAATCAGAATAAAACAAGTTGTACAAGATAATTATGCTGCTTGACTTTTCAGTAGTCTGATCTTTAGTTGTGACAAATCCTAATTATTTAAGATGCTAATGGACCGAATGATAAAAATGACATTCTTGTGAAAAAGAAAGGGACGTCTTATGAAACAGGAGTAAGAGTTTCTCAAAGTTAATAAGAACACGAGGTATGTTTAGTTGTAGAAAACTAAAAGTGTTTTCTAGAAAATTTTTCAGGGGAACCGAATCATGGAAAACAAAAAACGTGTTCGGATCTGTTTTCCAACTTATAACTCCCACTTGTAAACTCATTTTTATTGCTTTCTAAATATTTTCCACTTCAAAAATGGAAAACTCCTTGTGTTTTCCAAACTTGCTACTAAACACGTTTTCAAAATTTTCAAGGGTTTTCTAGGAATGAAAACCTTTCTCATTTTTTTGAAAAATAAAAATGGAAAAATTGAAAATATTTTCTGTAAATAAACGCCATTGGAGATTTCCTCATGATGATTAATTGATTATTATGTTAAAGGAAAAAAAAAAGGGACAATAATGACATTAGAGTTGGGATTTGAGGGAGATTGAATAGAACAGGGGAAGTGTTTGTGAAAATGGAACAGGGGAGTTTGAGTTTAAAAGAGTCTATCATCTCCGACCGACCAACTTTCATGCAACAGAGCAGTTGAACCACCGTTATAACTAGTGGCCAGACCAGGTCAACTCCAAAACCGATTTTAAAACAATTTGATTATGCTTTTGCCAATGCAGATGTTAAAATGAGTTGCTTTATAATGAAAACACGATAATCCCATTTAGCTCCTTTTGTGTTGAAACAAATTGCATGCTTTCACATTCTACTTTGTCAATTCTGCAACTAAACTAGTTCCATTATTAGACAATGGAATTGCGTATGGATGATCTTTCATATACACGCAGTTTCGTGATGTTTCGTTGTTAACCTTTAAACATCTATACTACTTATCAAAGCAGTTGGGGGGGGGGGGGGGGGCGGGGGGGGGGG
>JAOEHQ010002979.1:0-16725 GCA_025447715.1 Asclepias incarnata
ACTCAAATTACTCCTATCATTTATTAACTAATTTAAATATCTCTACCTAATATACCTATAATACCCTTAATGAAACTATTTACAACATATATCTCCCAATCCTTAAAATCACTACATTATCCCCTTTTACATCACTTATTTTTATATTAATAATCACACAACTACAGCCACCACTTGTCGAGTTGTCGTCGCCGCCGCCACCCGTCGCAGCTACCACCGCCACCCCCACCACCCGTCGTCGCCACCACCATCGCCACCCCACCACCCGTCGCTGCTGCCACCACCACCACTCATCGTCGCCATTACCACATTACCACCACTGCTACCACCATTATCGCCGCATCGCGCGGGGTTCCGTCTAGTTATTACTAAATTCTTAACCATTCTATCATTACTTCTTTACATCTTCTAACTTATTTTTTCTCCAAACCCATTATTTTTTCTTTTTTTTCTTGGCTAAAATTTGTCCCAAACCTAAATAATCAGGAAAGTAAAATCATAATTATTTATTGTAAAACACTTAAACCGACTACTAATCACCTTATATACATTTTGAAAGATACTTTTTAATGTGTGCTTATTGTCTTGTTAAAAATATAATAGTAAATATATGAAGCCATGAAAATTATTATGATACAAAACTTTTGTATCGCCCACCCAAAACTTTTGATTTGGGATTGATTTTTTTTGGTACTACAAAACTTTTGTATCGCTAATTATTCCTGGTTGGTTGGCTGCTGATTAACCAGTCTACTTGCTGACTGGCTGCTTGCATTTTTTTCTTTGATTTTTATTTTTAAATCTTTTTAAATAAAGTTATCATTTTGTACTTTTGGGTTAAGATTCATATATGTTAGTCTTTATACCCGCAGCGAAATTTGATGTTAGTATGACATAGAATTGGTCAATCTGAGCTGTGTTATATGTCATCTAGTGAATAAAAAACTAGCTAAAAGAGGAACGAACAAACAGGTCAATATGTGGTACAAGTAGTGGCAGAAATTTTGACCCATTTACTTAAGAGTGGATTAATCCAGGTTTACGTATATGGAAAGGATAGCGGGTATAATGAAGAAAAGTTAGCCAAAAAAAATGGATTACGTTGCTTGAGGTCGAAAGTGTCCCAAATGTATTTTAAAAGCATAAAACCTTCAAAAGCGTAGAAACTTGTATTATTTTTTAGGGATTAGTTTCTGAGAATGTAACTAACTATGGTCAAATGGTCATAGTAGGGAAGAATAAAGATCTTGTGCATTTAAGGAAGAAACTTTGTAAAAATGTTCAAATCATGTAAAAGTGTATACGTGGCAACTATATGAGCTGCCACATGCAAGTTTTTGATTGGTCGGTTACATTATTTGAATATTTTTACAAAGTTTTTTCCTTAAATGCACAGGATCTTTGTTCTTTCCTACTATGACCATTTGGCCATAGTTAGTTACATTCTCAAAAACTAATCCCTATTTTTAGACATATAAATCTGTTAATCATGACTTAAAAAACTAAGAAGTTTGAACGAAGTCTTCCAAATCAGCCCTTAATGACCCAATTCAACACGTCACCATACAAAATTTACCCAATCGGCCCATCTTGCCCTAACTAGGTACAAGTGTTCCAGCTTCCTAGATTAAAGCATAGATGGAAGTATAAAGAGTGGGATCATATAGTCTTACTTGAGAGACCAAACAAGAGTTTCAATAACTGAATGAGCATATGGAGACTCTACTTGTGAGACTATTTTAGCGTTCGAGCATGCCTCCACTTCTACACAAGCAATGGGAGAAGACGCTGCTTGTGTACTACGTGAACTTTGTGGTGTGACACTTTTCTTTTATCAAAATCAAACAATTCAAATACGAACTTATGAATAAGAAATCACATAAATCTTCTGTTTTGGTTTTCAGTAAATGTTCATTCATGAGATTTTATATTTTGATGACAATGTGACTTTCGACATATTGGTAGATAAAATACATTAATATGAAGGCACCAGCTTCTCTTTAAGAGTAAATTAACAATGAATCTAACTTAGAATTGATAGTCATAGTATCTTATACACACACGATCAATTGCATAGGTGGCACCATTTACTTATGAATTACTTATGAATGTTTTATCTTCAAACCGTTGTCAGTCACATATTCGACTCTTGCTCTTTGGAATATTCACCACAGAATATGTAACAACGTTTTTCTTCACAACAACAGGATTATCGATTACCTTAGAAAACGATGACCTTCTATTAGAGCTTCTCTTCTCATCTGAACTAAAACCAATCATCGATGACCGATCTTTTACTGGTAAATTCAAAGGGTTTTGTTTTAAGGCCATAGATAGTTCACAAACTCCATGATCTCCTTTCGGTCCTGCAACCAAAGAACTTCTTCTAGAAGCCAAGATATCCGAGATAGGCTTTCATATTCAACAAGCCCCTATAACCTCCAAACCACTCAGTTTCAAAACCCTAGGTGATCCACACACTATCCTCTCCTTTTTAGCCCTGTAACCCACAAACCCTTCCTAGGAGAAGCCAATCATGAACTCAAATTTGAACCACGATCAAGACCCAAATTTCCCTTTTGATCACTTTTTTCTCCAAACCCCAATAACGATTCAGGCATTCCAAAAATCAGGTGTCTCCCAGGGATTGGTTTCTCACCTATAACAAACGGAATAGGCAACCCGAGGTACAACTTTTCAAACAGAACGAACTGACCAAGCCGCAACTTATTACTCAAAACAAGATCATCTATTTCAAAAGGCAAGCTCACGTAAACCGAATGAGAAGAATCCAAAAGCTTAACATAAAACCTGTGTTTAGGCCATAAATCTTTCTCATCAAGATCAACTGGGACAATATCAATAACTTTCTATTTGGTTTCACACCTAAACTCATATCAAAATATGATTCAGCAATAACGGTTAGCCACTACATTATGTCAGCTTAAAATTTAAAGAACAATCAAAAGACAAGATAAATGTGAAACATACACGTTGCAACAATCAAGAGAGAGACTAAGACAGTAATTTTGGTGTAAAAGTACAATATTGTCTAAAAATATTGCCTTACATACAGGTACTCGAATCTGAGGAGTCCGCATCTATTAGCATGTCCAGTTTGTAGATCACTTGATCATATATATTCACCGCAAACATCACATAGAAAAAATCAACAATCCGTTAATTGAAACTTCTGTTTAGTTCTTTTTAAAACAAACGATTTTAAACAATAAAACTTCTGTTTAATTCTTTTTTATATGCACAAAGGTTAAGTTTATATATGTCCCATAGGTCTATATCTAAAGCACCTAATCAAATCAAATTGACCATTATAGGAAGACAGGTTCAAAAAACAGAGAACAGGGGAGACAAAAACAAAAGTGAATGGGACTCAATTTACAGTAACCATAAAGAATTCCGTAAGCAGTAACATAGTTCCTAAGTAGTCCAAATATCATCGCTAAAATGGTTGCAATAGCTGAAGTGATGAATTGCTTTACATAAAGAGTTCATAGTTCTTAAGTGGTAACAAAGTACATCTTTATCTGCTAATTTTGTTGATAAAACTAAATTGATAAAGAGTTCACAGTTCTTAAATAGTAACAAAGTACACATCTTTGCATATAGGGTTCATAGTTCTTGAAATTGATAAAACTATAGCTGACATATTATCAGATGTTACATTGTCACTTGTGCATCTTATCAAAGACTTGCAGGGTAATACATGGGAAGGATCTATGAGTAGAACTAAAGTAATGTTTTTATAGAATCTGTCTGGAACAGAAGTAATGTTTTTAGACAAATAAGCAGCTTGTCCCATATATAGAATCACCAAACACGGATATACAATTGCGGTAAATGCAAGCTGCACAAATAGAGAAGTATCGAATACAGATCAAACTGGCCAGTTGGTTTTAATTTCAACTTGGGCTGTGTTCATCTAAGGAAGAAATTAGCTATGGAGAACAGGTCAAATTGGCCAACCGGGTTGAAAGTCGTCTAAAGCATATTCATTATTTGAACTTCATAAAATGTTTCAATCAGAAATCTAGATAATCATTCTAACAATATGATAGCTGTGATAACATTTATCGCATTACTTATTAAAAAAATAAACTAGAAAAGAACACAGCTTTTGCAGGTCAAGCCAACAAGTTTCGACCAGTATTAAAAAGATTTCCAGTTTTGACCTGAACTTGTTTTCACCAGTAACCTGACCCCCATAGTTCTATGCCACTATATCCTATAGGTGTATTCCATTGCGTATACTTAGATTTAGAATGCTCTTGTCATTATGTACATTCATTCTTTCATAGGTTACATACCAGGTCTCCTAGCATCCAGTAAGTGCGCCCCACAATGACATCATCATTCCTACTTTTGACACAATAGCTGGTCGGTGTCAAATGTGGGATTGGGTTTTCTACTCATTAGTACGAAAGTAAAATAAAATAATCCAATTATAGGTGAAACAAAATCGACAGACTCACAATTAGGTTTGAAAGATTATGTTTGTTTCAAACTAGTATTTAAAAGATGCTTAAGTTGTGGCATGTGAAAACCTAGCATGCATATTATGAAAGTCATTTTCCAAGCAATATAAATATAGCACCGTCAGTAAGCTTACTCTTATCGAGAAGGCAGTAAAATGGCCAAGATCAACAACCATTGCTTCAGTGCCTGAACATCCATAGAGATGGAAACCAAAAAATCAGCAGAGATCGCATATGGGGCAGGTCAAGTGGGTTGGTAAAGGGTCAACATTGCCTCGAAACACTTTTTGTCAAAAAAAATTAATGTAACTTTTTGCATTTAAGAGGATATACACATTTAAATTAACTCTGGGAGACTTTGACTTCTTTTACCAGTCTCCTTTTAAACTATTTTTTAATTTGTCCAATTTGACCTGTTAAAGATAAAACATAATCCAAATCGACCAAATCATGAGAAAAAACAGCTTCAGATTGACAACACTAAAATTGTAAGAGAATAATGGGTTGGAAACACCTATTGTGAATCCAAAACCATTTCACCTAAAATCTAAATTCTAAGCAAATAACTTGAATATTTAGATATAAATACCTGCAATAGAAAGGAGAACCACCCCGAGCGACAGCCAGCCAGAACCACCAGTTTCTCTAAAGGACTTGACTATATAATGTGGAGATAATGCATAAACTATCTTTGGGTTCCAATGTATGATATTATATAAACCAATACCAAATATTGATATCAACCATAAGATAACGATAGGAGCAAAGACAATTGCCACCCCTTGAGTACCAGTGTGCTGCAAAGCGAACAAGCCAATCAATATCACACATGACAATAATAGTACAGCCCCTGCAAAAAAAAACATACATCGAAAAAATAAGATAAAAGAAACAAAAACGATACATCCCCCCTTCCCATCAGAACTGCAATATGCCAATATTTCCTTATGTATCCGAAGAATTTGCAAGCTGGAATTACCAAGGCATTGTCATCATCACAAAATACTCATCTTATTGTTCTCAAGTTACATTATTCATATTGGTCAAAATTGTATAGAGCTTTCTATTAGAATGTACGATTTTTAACTAAGAATCATTGAAGAAAGCTTAAACTTGAAAGTGTAGTCACCATGGGTAAGCTCTAGTCCAACACCTTGAACTCAAAGTCCAGACACTACCGAAATAACTGCACAATAAAAAAGTCACTATCATGGTTCCATAGAAAATAAATGTGATAATTTCTTTTCGGAATGTGATTAAACAAATACAACATTCCTGTTTTTGGAAAATTCTGAACTCCCTGCGTCCCAAAATTGTTATCCTCATTTCTATTTTAGTTTGTCCGAAGATAATTGTCCGCTTTTAAAAAGTCTATGTTATAAGTTTATCTTTCCCATTTTATCCATTATATCTTGTGACTTTTTTGAGACAATTGAAAATGTATTAAGGATTAAACTGGCATTCTGGTAACTAAATCCTAAATTAAACGCCAATAATTTTGGGGCAGAGAGAGTAGTTTATATTTGCCCCTTAAATAGTAACTAAAACTTTTGGATGATGCAAAGTTTGGTCGACAAGCATATCTTTGCTATGACATCATTGCTTTAACAGTTAACTTAACATGGGACAAAACTTAAAACCATAATAAATTGGTGTTTTCTAATATAGTTTAATATAATACCCACAGCCCCAAATAAATCCAATTAAGATTTGGAAAGAGTATGTCTACTACTTTTAAGAAACAATTCTATTTATTTACTCCTTTTTAGTAACTGTGGTGTCCAACCTCTGGCTAGTCGACAAGGACATGAGGTCCGAATCCACCACCACAGAAATTGAAATCAGGTAAAGCTATGGAAAAGGGAGACCACACCACAACATTTGTTTTGAAAAAATATACATATAAGCCCGTTTGATACTAGAATGTCAAAAATCCAAGTTAACAAGCACTAACCAGAAATTGCAGGAGTAATTGCACCATCTCCAATAACCATGGAACCTCCTAATAATACAACAATGAGTATAGATGTGCGTAGTTTTTTATGTTTCTCTGAAAACCTCTTTAATGGTGAAGGTGACGGAGGCTGTGAAGGGCCATATTTGTAAGATGACAACTCCTCATCGGCTGCTTGTTGATTCAGAAGTAAACTGAACTTAGCATGCCTACAGAGCAATGGTTCCACCTGAAAAGGGTTGAACCACGTATTCATCACATGCAGTAGCATAAAGAACTCGACAATTAAGAATTGTGCATGTTGAAAGAGATCAAGTGATATTCAATAATCATGATCAAGCAATCGGTTATATAAAAAAATCAAGCTACAGAAGATGGTGGAGAACAAAAACTGATCAGATTATCTGTTCCGAAACACAAATCCAAACACCCCTTCATAAGTACGAGATTAAATTTTGGCTTACCTTCACCATTATCATCAGCGCTCAAAACAAAAAACACATATTTTAGAAAAGGGATCAGAGTTAAGGTCCAAATTATCAAGGAAAATGTCCCAAATATAACTTCTGGACTTTCAAAAGCATGAAGATTGCGGACAAACACACTTCTATAAACATAGAGGGAAAGTGCTCAAGCCTCCATATACCACACCAAAGCTTTGATACACCACCAACAATAAATTCCGTCAGAGGTTCAAGAAACACTGCAACCCAAAAGATAACATGCCAACTGTCATCTTTGAGGAGAGGAGCTCTAAAAAATCTAAATTATATAATAATATAAGTATTGTTCTTAATGCTACTAAATTCATATCCTTAGTTATTTTCAAACTACTTCATTTAGTTCTTGAAGGTCTATTTCCATATACTCTTTCACGTGAACAATAAAATGGCAACATTTTCTTTTAAAATAACTTTATAATCTAAATTTACATACCTGGCCATACGAATAGTTGATAACATTATTTTGGATCCGCAAACATGTCTTTCAAACTGTATGGAACATCAAACATTTGGCAATGAACATAAAAAACAAAATTGCATAGAAATGAGGGTATATAACATCTGATTTCTCCAATTTACTATATAAACACGTTGGTTATCACTTTTGAAGCTCCAACGTAATCCATTGAGTCCTCAAAAAGCATGTAATAAAGTTTAAAATATTAGATAGATACAAACTTATAGTTAAAAGGCCAACTAATACTAACAGAGTCCCGTAGCCACATCGAAGTAACTAAATTCAAGACACAGAATGAGCTATAGGTCGGTAAATAACTGTTCAAAATGAGACATCAAAATTGATTTTTATTAGATAACGTATACTTACGTAGAAAAATCAGGGCTCCAAGCCATTAGTTGGAAAATAATTACATATAACTATATCATTCAGGATGCATGTATAATAATAAGTGGCTGGTGGTTGTGCCCAGATCTTTACTTGCGGCGTCCTTTTCATGCCAATGCATCCTCTCGCCTTGATAGTTTACTGGAGCAAAAGCCAAGCAAGTCGTTCAGGTAGGATGCCGGCTCGTTAATCTATATGTAACCATTAGCTAACATCATCATTTTTTGCACAACCTGGATGGTACATTAGCATTATTATATTGTTCATGTGCCACGTCCGAATAAATGTAACATATACCTATGATACAGGTCAAAATTTGAAAAATTATACATGTCTATAATAAGATTAAAAAAAAAAAAAAGACAATCAATGTTGTTGTTGAGAAGTTAAGTCGAGGGAACTATCGGCAGAAAATGAAACACTACGATGTGGTTTATGGTATGTCCTCATTTTTAATGCTGATTTATATCCTAATGTACAAAAAGCTTGCTCTTGCGCTTAAAATTAATAGCTTTTATAGTAAGAAAAGGTAGATGCTCTCCATGAAAATAAATGAGATTTGGGTTTCACTATGAGTAATGAATAAATCGAATCTTCATACAGATTTACAGCACCACTAAAAAAAGGGGGAGAAAAAACAATTCCATCAATTAGTGTAAATCAAATCCAATACCTGTTGTTTAATTTACCTCAACAAACGAACATGAACGTTAAACAAACGGATACTTATTTATTAGGAAAACAATCGCTTTCATTTTGTTCTTTTTAAAAGGTAAACGAACAAAAAACGCAAACATAAACAAACAGGCACAAACATGCATCAACACCTAATTCATGAGCAACAAAAAACATCAGGAAACAAAATACATGTCTTTCATCCATGAAACACTGTATAGGTCACCTAAGCAAGTATTCAACTCTTGAAGTGGATGGTCTAGACAATATGTGACACAACTATTCTCAGTTGCATTCACTGCAATCGTCACATAAATATTTAAATTTGTAGGTCACCGACCTTAAATAATACCTCCACTTTCACATGATCGATTCTAAGTATTACACTCATCATTTAAAAACTTTTGTTTTCACATAAATAATAAAATTAAGAGCATATTAAACACTTAATACGCATTATAAAAAAAAAAAAATCAAAACTACAAAATTGTTATAGAAATACAACAAATAAAGTACCTGGTAGTGATGGTGTTTGTGTGTGCCCTTCTTAAAGTCATTATATATCAAACATCAAACCATCTAAAATTATGAAAACGTAGGAAAGATTAATCAGTATTCAAAACTGAATATTGGAATAAAAAAAATGAAATACATTAGTATGCTGAAAAAACCCATTGCCTTCATAATCTTGCAAAAGAAATAGAAAAAAGATTCGAGTATACAAACAAAAACCTTTTTATTATGTAACTAAATGCTTGAAAATGCAAAATCTATCCCCACAAAAGTTATTGGATCCTTGCAAATTTTAATAAAACATGGGTGATTTTGATATCTATTATTAGAGATAAGAAGAACAAAAGTAGAATAATAAACGTAGATTATTACCTAATGAATTTTTGAAATTTCTGATAAAGCCCTAATAATTACCTCAATATTCTTTTTTATTCTTTTATTTAATAATAAAATTCAATATAACATGTCCTGCACAAAGAAACTGGGTTAGAAAATGTCCAATAAACAAATCCATATAAAAAAATCAACAAATATAAAAGGTGTTAATATAAATTAAAAAGGAGAAGTGAAAAACCCACATTTGAAACTACATCCTTTCAAAGCAACCACATTTGTCATCTACATCATTCGTATCTGTAATCAACCAAACTGGAAATCAACATAATGTTGTTGTTTTATTTTAGTTGATAAAATTCAACAAAAAAAAAAAAAATATATATATATATATATATACATGGTGTGGATGGGAGGAAAAAAACACATTCCCCTTTTGTGATGACTTGGTTCTATGATAATCGATCTATGAATTGATATTTGAATAACAAAGAAGTTATGAATTGAATATGAGTTGGAGATTCAAAGGTTTGTGAAACCAATAGCACCGTTTCTTTTTACCAATTCAATATGAATTGGAGATTGATGAGTTTTTACTTGATGTGTGTGTATGAAGTTGAAGGGACATAACTCAAAGAGACGTACATTAGTTTGTTTTGGGCCTAATGGCATTAATGAAACAAACTTTTAAACAAATACCCCGGAGTATTATATATTAGATGTAAAAATCTTGTGAATTGGACAGCCCAAAGGTTTGTGAATTGAATAGGCCTAAGGTTATCGTTAACAAATAACAAAGACATTAATAATTACTATACATTAAGCGCATCAAATTCAGCCAAAACTCCACTACAATTGCTTATTAGAATGCACTTAATCATAAATAACCCATATTTAATATATTCAAAATAGTTTTATGTACACAACTTTTATATTTTTTTAGCCTTTGAGATTATTATTTTTTATTCCAGAATGTTTACCTAGCTAGTAAGTTTTGAAAACGTCACCTTAGAATTAAGGATCGTATATGTATATTCTTCCTAGTAGGGCTGTCAATATTCTATGGGAAAAAGCTAGATGATTTATTATAACTTGGTGACAAAATAAAGGGATCGGAATAAGTTTTAGTGCACTTCTCAAAGATTTTATTTATATTATCTGATGGTTCTATTTCTGTTCTATTTTATATCTCATGGTTCTGTTCTATTTTATCCGTATGTTCTATTTTATCTTTGGCTTTTCTTGATTGTATTGTATATATGCAAGGAATGGTAGGTTGAGTTAGATAAAAACGTGTTGATGTTGAAGACTAAAGAACATATTTCTTCAAATTTATTTAAGGTTTCTCCATATATTAATCATCATATTAAGTTTTTTCCCCATCATTTAATTAGGTTTTTTTTAACATTATTAAAGTTTTTGCTGCTGAGTTTGTTTATATTTTGTTTTATTAACTTATTTGCTTATATTTGTCTAATTCTGATTTGATTTTGTGTGTTTGGATTAATAGATTTGGTGACAGGTTTGTTTGTTTGGATTCAAGAAGAATAACAACAACAAAAAGAAATTTATTAGTAGGTTTTAGGATTGAAGATAATGAAATTATGAAAAGGTGGTGTTGTGAAATTATTTACGAAGATGATGAAATTATGTGTATGTTACATGAGTTTTTTGTGTGTATATTTTCAGTTTCGCTAACCCATTTTCTTTCTAGCCATTTCTTTTCTTAGGGAAATCTTAAAAAAAAAATAATATCAATAACTTTCATTACACTTGAGATAACATTCATTTTTTTAAATATCTTTTTTGTGATTTTGGATACAAGGTGTTCGATGAAATTCATATGTGAAAATTGTTTTTGTTTTGTCTTAAGATATGGTTTTTGTTTGTTTGTTGTTTTGAGTTTTATAAGTTTTTGGTTTTATATTTTTTTTTTTTAATTTTCATTTGATTACAACCCATAATTTGTAATACATATATAAGAAAATCAAAGCTGCAGTTGACTGCAACCATAATAGATGCAGTCCCCTCACACACTTTTTAAATGAAAGATATATTTTGTACATTTAACAGATTCTAAAATTGATAATGACAAAAAAAAAAAAAACATTGCTGTAACCCTCTTTCCCTGCCGTCAACTGCAGGGATGCTATCCCCTACCTATAAATTGCATTAGTTGTGTTTTATTTTCCTTCCATTTTTTTCACCACCGGTCACTTGCCGTCAAAAAGGAAAATATGCTGGTTATGCCATGGTGATTTTATGGGGTTAGTGTGCATAATGGCTATGAGCCTATGAGTATCTTAATTGAACTTAACTACTTAACTTATGATATGTGATCTTGAAATCTATGCATATCGTTATAATCACTTATGCAACACTGGATATATGAGAACCTTAAAGACACTTATCCCATTTTGGATATATGCAAGAAAACCAATGCATCCTTTAAACCTTTTCGTAATGTAGTAACGATTCCAATCATTGATGTTTTATAACACGTGTCTTATAGGGTTGAAATGGGTTATTACGTTGGTATATATGTTCAACCTGTGCCACACATTTACAGATGTGGTCAATATTAAGAAATTTTTAGGTAGGGTAATGATCCGTACACCACCAGTTTTTAGCTGTACACCAGCAAACATGCTTTAAGGTGTTGTACAGTACAACGATATGAAGCATGTTTGGTGGTGTACGGCTAAAAACTGGTGGTGTACGAATCACCACCCGTTTATCATGTTTTGTGATTATATTTTAATAAAGTAGAGTTAAACTATAATTTTTTTTTATTCTAATTCAATAGTTTACTTTAATTTACAACAGCAAATGTCTGCTTTTAATTATGGGCTTAGTACTTTAAAATGTAAGAAACTTTACACGTTTTGTCATAGTGGGTATCCAACTTTAATTATGTGCATTGTATGTAAGTAACTTGTTATTTTGATCAAATCATGTAACATTTTTACTTGCACAAATTAAAAACTTGCACGTGGCAGCTCATATGGTTTGCCACGTATACAGTTTTACATGATCCAATCAAAATAACAAGTTACTTACATACAATGCACAAGATTAAAGTTGGATACCCACTATGACAAAATGTGTAAAGTTACTTACATTTTGAAATACTAAGCCCTTATTTTAATTGCGACAATGTATTCTTAGGATTATTAAGTTGCTACAATTATAATATCGAGTATTTTTTTTAAATGATAGTAATCAAAAGTTATATCAAAGAATAAGAAGTTTATCACATCCATTTCAAACAAAAACAGAAATTTACAAAAAGTAATGATATGTATGTCATAATATAGGCCTAAAAGCATATTTAAAGTTTCAACGAATGACACATGAATTCCACGCATATGTTCTCTTAATCTTCAC
The DNA here is from genome assembly GCA_025447715.1 of Asclepias incarnata. NCBI lineage: Eukaryota > Viridiplantae > Streptophyta > Magnoliopsida > Gentianales > Apocynaceae > Asclepias > Asclepias incarnata. The sequence goes on from JAOEHQ010002979.1 coordinate 12,703, forward strand.
ATTTGATCATTTGATCTGTCTTGTGTTAATACCAGATTTTTATGCATGTTTGTAGGCCTACCAAATTAGTCACATTTATCTTTACTCCCTTATAAAACAAACTACCTTTCCCATCTTTTTAAACTTTCTACCTTTAAAATATCTAAAATACCCTTACTAATATAATTAACACTATTCATGATTCTATTGAATACCCAATATACCCTTAATGAAATTAATTTACAACATCTACCCTTTAATTTTTAAAATAACCACACTACACCTTTTATATCAATAACCTACACTATTCGCCGCCGCACATGCACGTTGCCAAATTTACATTTTTCTAAAATTAAAATGCGTCTTTCTAATATGTGTCATTTATTTAATGTGATAGGGGGAAAATGAGTATTTCAAATTCTTAATCTTGAAAGGAGGAGGGTACATTCTTTGAGGGGCCAAGGAAAATGTTCGGAAACAGTCACGGCTGGATAATCTGGTAAGGTTACGTATATGTGAGTTATAAAGACTCACCTTCCCAATAAGGAAAATTTCACCACTTTGTAAACAGTAAATATTAAAGTGTAAAAAGCGGTTCATTGCATAAGCGGTTCATTACTAAGAGAAAAAAAAACAAAAACAAATCAGGGTGCACATGCACTTGAGTATTATTATTATTATTATTTGGAGGCTCACTTTGTGCAAAATTGAAAAAGAGACACTAAAAATAAATTCTATATTATATTATAGAGTATCATCATATTGAATCTCAATCTAAAAACTCCTTGCAAACTAATTAATACAAAGCCGTGTGGTAATATTATACATAAAGTTGTATAATGTGTCCCGAACAATAAACACTGAAAGAGAAAGGCTCCTATATTTACAGGCACTTGCACCTTTCATTAAATTGCGGGTTCTAATTGGATGAAAATTGTTCTAAACCAAAATCAAACCAACTTATTAAGATGCCAACCTTGCTAGGCCAACACTTTTTTTGGGTAATTAAGTTGTTTGTTTTTGAGACGATCCTCGTGTTTGTTGTAATTAAACCATAGATAGATGTCTGTCTGATTGAGTCTTAAGACAACCTTGTCGAATTTGTAACCATATTCAGTTAATTTTCTGTAACAGTCAGTTTCACGACATTACAATCGTGTGATGTAAGAAGTAACTCTTTTTCCGCTTAATTGACCAGGATCTTAAATTAGTCTTTTACAAGCTTCTAACTTCATTTTGTTACTCATCTTGTTTTCAGAATCAAGAGAGAGTTATGAGTTTATGACAGCAGAAACTGGAACATCCGAGCGTTGCTACTTTGAAATTGTGGATATATCAATGTTTACTAGAGTTTGTCCATTTCTTCTCGTTTACTCATGAATGGGTTGATTCGGGTTATATTTGATCTCTAACGGGGTCAAATGGGTTGAAAATACCAGAGTGTATTTTAACCATAATCATTTTTAAAAGTAAACAGAACTTTAGGGAAAAGTTTTCCGGATCAAACCAACTCCGATCCTTGCTAAAGTTAAAACCAACTCGGCTCCTTACTAAAGTTACCCGTCTTTGAACCCATAGGCGGAACCACATATATATTAGGGGTAGCCCGGGCTACGGGTTCGTTAAATACATGTAGTTTAATATATTTGAAAAACAATCTAGTCGTTATCGTTATTTTCCGCTGATACAAGGTTAGTGGAAAAAATTGTGCTACGGGTCAAGTTCAATTCTGGTTCCGCCACTGTTTGAACCTTTATCCGACCTGATCTTTTTGCGAATTTTAAGTTTTACCATGATGAATTGGGTTCTATTAAGTAAGACTCCTTTTATGTATTTTCTTATTCATAGGTTATAAATCATCAACCGCATGATCAGAAAGCTGATGTTTTCAGTTTCGCGATTGTTCTGTGGGAGCATGTGACAGCCAAGGTATTGGGATTTGTGGACTGAAGTGTCACTCAAAAGTAACTGAAAATTGGGTCCAATTCCTACTTCTTGATACAATAGTGAGCCGTAGATGAGCTAATGTTTACTTCTTCTGTAGATTCCTTATGACAACATGACTCCATTGCAAGCAGCCTTGGGAGCAAGACGAAATCTGGATATTTTTTATGGCGTTAAATCATCGAGATGAAAACGTTAATGAGATAGGCACTCGCACTATAGTGAGTTTTATTATACCACATAATGTCATGGACTGCGATAGTATAATCAATAACTTATATCTCTTAATTAACAGATAACAAATTGAAATTAATACATGTCTAAATAGAATCATATCTTTTGAAACATGAAATGATATTCCTAAGCTGATTGTGGAAGGAAACATAACTTTATCATATATGACAGCCGCTTGATACCTGCGCGCTCAAGGAAATATGCAGTTTCTTTTTAGGTCACATGAACTAGACGCTAGTGCACTACTACCTTCTTAGTCGGTCTTGATATGATATACTTTCCGAGACGTGGACCTTTAATCATGACTTCTGCTTGTTGCATACAAGTCCATTTCCAGTTTATGATTCATACTCCAAAAGTCAATATTCCGGGTTCCATTCTTTTACTTTTTAACATTTGAGGGTTCATACTTATGAAAATATATTTTGAAGTATGTACCATTTCTGTGCTGTTCACCCCATATTTAATACCTGCAGTTGGTAGTACTCTTATGTTGTATATTAGTTTCTTGGAAGGCTCTCTTGGAGACATAATGTTAGATATTTGTCGTCGTAATCTTTTGGCTTTGGAAATGCCATGAGGACATATGGTTGGTTTAGGCATCTTAAGTAATGGGTAGGGGTAAGGGGTCGGTTGACCCACAAACATTTTTGTTCATCTTTATTTTATTTTATTTTTTTGAAAAAATTATAATCAATATTATTGCAAGTGATTTTATTTAAAAGAAACAATTTGGGGTGCTTTTGACCCATCGAGATTAAACGGAACCGGATCAAACCATTCATAAGTAAATGGGTTGAAATGACACCTCCATGCTTACCACCGGGCTTATCAGCTAAATGCAATGTATATATGTGGTTTATGTTACTAATTTTGTTCAATACACAGGGGACGGTGGAGAAATCAAATGGCATCTTGGGATGTAAAGGTTAGGAAATTGCAGCATCTTACAGTTTAGTCTTTAGAATTCTGGTAAGTAAACATAGTACATGGATCCAGCTGGACTACGAGTGTACAGAGGTATCTTGTTAGAAAAATATGAAGGAAAAAAAAAACAAGGATCGCCGAAGCGTATGTCACCCACCCGCGGGATGACATGGGGTCCGAAACCCCCCCGGGCAACGCCTAAGCCCGACTGCGTGTCCGGCTGACGACTCGTTAAATTCAACGCTTTTTGGGAGGCAACCCAAGTCTACCTCTACTTTTATGCTTTAGATTAGTTTTACTTTCTTAGTTCTATTATTTGTTTATGTTACGATAAATTGCTACTTATTCTATATGAATTTAATTGGTGAATTGTTTAAGATATTTTGGCCAAGTATTCTTTAGGTTCGCTGATTGATTTATAAAGACGTCGATCGGTCTATTATCTACAAAAGCTACTTGTCTTTTAATTAAGCCAAGTAGTCTAACAAGAAAGTAATGTATATATTGTATCATTTTTCTTGTTTTCATTTTTCAATTCTATTCTATTTTTCATCTTTTTTTTTGTATATTTCTTTTTCCGTTTTGATCTAGATGTGCTGACTAAAGTTAATTCTAAGCTTGAAGGGTAAGTTACATACACCTAACTAACGAGCTAAGTGTGGGGGAGAAGTCGGCTCTGAGCCGTGCGGAGAGTCAAGCGAAGAAACTACCCGAAGGACAAAAAGTGTCGCTCTATCCACATAGAGCACCACTTCTGCAACCTGCAACACTGAAAAGCGCCGCTCCAATACCCTGAAGCGTTGCTTCATTCCATTGTCAGCATGTCCGAATCACCAAAAACACACAAAAAAAATATATTCAAAAATCCCAAAAAAAATTTGGGGGGGGGGGGGGGGGGGGGGGGGGGGGGGGGGGGGGGGGGGGGGGGGGGGGGGGGGG
>JAOEHQ010002990.1:0-29835 GCA_025447715.1 Asclepias incarnata
CGACGACCTACCAAGAAATGCTGCTGCCTATCCTGCATTTAAAGACGAGCTCCACGACGATTAAATGACGACCCATAGGGTGTAACCTTATACAATCTACTAAATGATATTTGACAAACTTATACAAATATATATAGCTGAAGAAAAAAATATTTCGAATAACCTAATGTGACATGATTTAACCCATACATTATTATTATTAGAAATTTATCCGCGTGATGCGCAGTGACAGATGGTTTCTAAAATATTTAAATTCAAATTTAAGTCAAAATTTTAATTTGAAAAATAAATTTCAAAATTCTCGTTATCGGTTAAGAATGACGGCAACCAGCTTCAACGATCGCGTACATAAGACCATGATCGATGGTGGTGTCCGATTACCTAACACCGCATACCTAGTTATGGTTAATTAATAGTATTTACGTAGTATTTAGTAAATAAAGTTCAATTATAGTTCGAGTTACTAATATTTTTATTTAACAACTTCAAACATACCAAAAACAACATGATCATGTATATTTGTTATTCCATTACAACTTTTTAACTCAAATATAACTATAATTTGTTAGTTTAAACGAGCTATATTTTCCGTAGATTACACAAGACTATAAACTAAGTAACTTATATCTACAGAAACAACTGGGAGCGAGGAATCTTCTCCATTTAGAGTGGTAGCAATGGGTTGAACGAGATTGGTGGTTGACTCGTGATGGTGAGGACCACGAGCCCACACCATTGTGTGGGACTTGTGGTCGAGTTTGTGGTGGAAGACTAGTGAGGTAAAACATGAATGTTTTTTATTTTGTCTCACTCAACATACATAAAAAAAAAGAAGGAAATAATGGGCCCCACATTAGTGGTTGATTAATGATATGTTCAGAGTGTTGAATACAATGTTTTAAATACCGGTACGTACCGGCCGGTACTACCCGGTACCGGTCGGTCGGCCGGTACAACTAACCCCGGTATTTTCCCGGAATTTTCACTGTTGCATACCGCCGGTATTTTCCGGTATGACCCGGTATTTCCGGTAATACCGGTATCTTTTTTTTTTTTTTGAAATTTTTTTAAAATTATTTTTATGATACTTTAATGTTATTTTTTGTTGTTTGTGAACTTTAAAACTTATATTTTGTTATGAAATACCTATTTGGTATTATTTTTGACTATTTTTGTTAAATTATAACAAGTTTAGTAGCATTTTTATAAAATAAAATAAAATACCCTACCGGTAATACCAGCCGATAATACCGGTATTACCGGTACCGGGTACTTGGCCAGTACGACCAAAATACCGGTATTTAAAACATTGGTTGAATATGATTAGTGATTGAAAAGGGGAGACTCTTATGAAGTGCCGATAATGTGGTGCTGACCAGGACTAACGGTGAATAGTTGTAACAATGACCATTGTGAATGCTCTTAGATCATTTGTTTATTAATGACTTTTTTTAATGAACTATTTAATGAATTATTATATAGTAGTATTAAACTAAGGAGGGCATCTTTTTATTAAACAATAACCAAATCTGAACACAAGTCATCTTTTACTGTATTCATCAACATTATTCATGTTGAAGTGTTGAACTGACTTCAAATAAAAGTCCCTAGTAATATTTTTGGTCATTAACAAATTACAATTTACAACTATGGACGTGCATAATAAAGGGTGTTTGATGGTTGCAATTGGTGTTCTATTAGTTGGCATTTTTTCTATTTTGATGTTGGTCAATGGAGGAAGGATCTTAAGTATTTATGTTTATGAATCAAGTTGTTGCGAGTTTCCAGCAATATACAACTTTGGTGATTCGAATTCGGATACAGGAAGTGTATTTGCTGTATTTGCCTCTCTTGCTTCGCCTTATGGGATGACTTATTTTCATAAACCTGCTGGGAGGTACTCTGATAGGCGTTTGATCATTGACTTTATGGGTAAAGTTCTTAAAAAAAGTTCACCTGAACCCTTTCCGTGAATATGTTAAGATTCAAATCTGAGACCTCTTGTAAAAAATTTATGTAAGAGATTCAAACCTGATACCTCCTGCAAGAAATCAAGATGGCTGACCACTAGGGCACTGGGCTAGGCCAACCAACCCGACTTTTTTTTTTTCCTTCAAAAGAAAATGATTTGTGGGGTTGTGTTCACTGAAAATAAATTTTGAGCGACTGTCAACCCGTTTGACCTATTTCATTATAAACTAAAGTTTTCATGTTCGACCCGTTATAGATTTTTTTTTTTTTGAACAGCTGTTAACTCGAATGTGAGCTCCGGACCCGGAACATCCCGAATGGCAGTCAGACAGTACACGGTTCACCGAAAATCGATTAACACGACACGATCGAAGAGGTAAATACCCGGGTGGGCAGGATCGAAGAATCGAACCCCCGCCTCCCATAGCCAACATCCCCTCCCCAGGACCCTTGCGTTATAGATTAAATAAACGTATAGCCCAAGTTAACTCATTTAAAGTTAAATGGTTAAGAGGGGTGGATCCTGTATGAAATATTAACTCATTTGAAGTTAAATGGTTAGGATATGCACATTACTATTTCTTAGCAGAATAAAATTTAGAATTAATTACTGAAATGGTACATGTGGTTGTCACCCATTTCACGTTTCATACTTATGAGATCATATTGACACGGATGATACCCGTGGTTGCCAAAATCCAACTCGGACCATACCTTGCTTTGACGGACGTTTAAATGAACGTTAAGTCGCCCCACGTGCCCTGCACGTGAGGGGTAAAAATGACCTTTCACATTCTTAAAAGGCACGGATTCAGTAATTAACTCAATAAAAAACCGAAAAAATATCCAATCACTACATACATAATTACATACAAAGTAATATACACCTTTTTATCCCTAACTTACAACCAAACATAGCATAATCCATTCAATCAATTCACTCTGTAAATTCCCAAACTCAGTCAACCTTTTTCTTCTTCTTCTTCTTCTTTAATTCCTCCCTCCCCTGTAAAACCAATCACAAAACCATAACTTTCTAAATTTTTAACTCAATTCCTTCAAAACCCACATCATAAAACCTTTCGATTTCAATACCCAAATAAAACCTTCACCATTACCAACCCAAGAAGAACCACCACTCAACCACCAATCAGATCAATCCACGTCACTCCTACCACCATCCCCCACCACCACCGGAACAACAAAACCCATCATCGTCCTCCTCTTCTCCCTCTTACTCACAGCCTGTATTGCCATCTCCGCCGCCGTCACATTCGCCTTCCTTTTCTTCTCCGCCGTCAAACCCACCATCACCACCACCACCGCCGTCCAAACATCCCGGAAACTCACTCACCCAGTTGTCATCCTCATTTCCTCTGATGGGTTTCGTTTTGGTTACCAATTCAAAACCCCAACCCCAAATATACACATGTTGATCAACAATGGAACCGAAGCCCGAACCGGGCTAATTCCGGTTTATCCTACTTTGACTTTCCCAAATCATTACTCAATTGCAACTGGGCTATACCCTGCTTATCATGGAATTGTTAATAACCGGTTTCTTGACCCTGCAACAGGGGACATTTTCACAATGTCAAGTCATGAGCCCAAATGGTGGTTAGGTGAACCCATTTGGGAAACCATTTCAAATCATGGGTTGCAAGCTGCTACTTATTTCTGGCCCGGTTCAGAAGTTAAAAAAGGTTCTTGGGATTGCCCGGATAAGTATTGTGCTGCGTATAATGAATCCGTGCCTTTTGAGGAACGGGTTGATACGATTTTGGGTTATTTTGATTTGCCTAATGATGAGATTCCGGTTTTTATGACATTGTATTTTGAAGACCCTGATCATCAGGGTCATCAAGTTGGTCCTGATGATGTTCAAGTTACTGAAGCTGTTGCTAAGATTGATGGGTTGATTGGCAGGTTGATTAATGGGTTGGAAAGTCGCGGTGTTTTTCAAGATGTTACGATTATTATGGTTGGTGATCATGGTATGGTTGGTACTTGTGATCAAAAGTTGATCTTTTTAGATGATTTAGCTTCTTTTGTCAAGATTCCTGCCGAATGGGTTCAGTATTATACTCCTGTGTTATCCATCCGTCCACCTCCGGATCAATCGGCTTCTGATATTGTGAACAAAATGAACCAAGGGTTGAGTTCTGGGAAGGTCAAGAACGGCGATAAGTTGAAAATCTATCTGAAAGAAGACTTTCCCGAAAGGCTGCATTATTCGGAAAGTGATAGGATTCCTCCGATTATAGGGTTAGTCGAAGAAGGGTTTACGGTGGAACAAAAGGACTCGAAGAACAAGGAATGTGGGGGTGCACACGGGTACGACAATGCGTTTTTCTCTATGCGAACAATATTCATCGGTCATGGCCCTCGATTTCCTAGAGGTATAAAAGTGCCATCTTTTGAGAATATCGAAATATACAACTTGATTACTTCAATTCTTAATATAAATGGAGCTCCCAACAATGGGTCATCATCCTTTGCAAAGAGTGTACTTTTGCCTCATCATCATTGATTGCATATTTCATGTTTATTTCATAAAATGTATGCATATTTGAGGCAAAATGTTGTTTTGGTTGTAACAGATTCAGAATAATAATGTTGTCTTAAGATGATGCATTGTGTATTTGTGTTGAATGTAACTTTTGAGTGTTTGAATAATGTTTACAATCATATATTCATATCTTTTTCTTTTTTTTAATTTTTTTTTGTTAATGTGTAGCAACACATTTTCTCGATATTTAACTTTTGAGTGTTTGAATATGGTTTTGAAGTTGCTGCAATCTTTTTTTTATGACTTCCTGTTTCTAGCCGTAGTCATATTCGTCCTTATTCTTATTCAACAATCAAACTTCTACCGATTATGGTACTCTGGGACTTTTAGTTTCTGAACCCAACACGTCTAAACTAAAAACTTGCATATATATTATAAAAAACAAGAAAGAAAACAGAAGGTATATCTTTTAAAAGAAGAATGGAAAGTATATAAAAAAAACAAATAAATACGAAAAGCTATAAAATAAAGATAAAGAAAAAAAGAGAAAGTTGTTGAGAGTGGGATTTGAACCCACGCCCTTTCGGACCAGAACCTTAATCTGGCGCCTTAGACCAACTCGGCCATCTCAACTTTATGTTTCTGTTTTTCAATTTATCGTAAATATAGATACAAGAAATGTACAATAATGAACAAAAAAAAACAACAACAAAGGTTAATAGAGCTATAAGTTTCTTATTGTAATCAAGAAAGATAGCTACTAAAGTATGTGACTTTATATTTTTTTGAGATTGTCAAGGCATTCTTTAGTCACCCCTTTAATCCACTCATTAAAAGCATTGATCTCTTTGTCTTCACCATCCATATCTTTGAAGCAATCGTTGCACGTTTCAATGTCTGTGGCAATGCCACTAATATCAATATTTGCCTTAGGAAGGTCACGATTGTTAATGCTCTCGATGCTTATTTTGACACCATCAATAGCATCCTCAAAATTTTCTTGGCATTCAGCGAGACACTTTTTTGAGGATTCGGGTGTCTTGGGGTCTGCTAATCGTTTTGTGAGAGTTGATTTAAATTCATCAATTTTATGTTCGATTCCTTCTAGTTGTTTGTTTGAGACTTTAGCCCCTTTGTTCTTTGGTGAAACCGATGCCTTTTGTACACCAAATTCAGGCAATGAGAGTTCAAAATGTTCAGAAATAGAAATGGGGCTGCCTGCATCGGGTGCCAGAGTTGGGGAAGGGGTATCGGTATCAGTTTTATCATCGGTATCCAAGTGCTCAGAAATAGAAATGGGGCTGGCCGCGTCAGGTGCCGGGGCTGGGGAAGGGGTATGGTTATGGGTATGGTTATGGGTATGGGAATGGGAATCCGTATCCGTTGAATTTTTCTTGCTATGAGAAGGTGCAGATGTAGGAGGCGTATGGGATGAATTTGTCTTGGAACATAGTACAAATAATAATAGAATAGCAAATGTAGAAATTCGAGTCAATGTGGGTCTGGTTAGAGCCATCTTCTTTGATCTTTGTTTAGCTTGTGATTCCAATAGATATTGGGATGAAATGATGAATATGAGAGCTTTTTTTTCTTCTTCTAAAACTCCTTAAAGATGGGCTATTCTTAATTGTAGCTAATCTTTCTAAAAATGGAAATTTGTGGTTAGACATACGAGGTTGATGATCTTCTTATTTCATGCTAGAAAAAAGAACAGATATACAATATGAATTTATTGATATTCATTTTATCTAGGTTTGTGGTCAAAGCTTAAACATGAATCCAACATTCTTAAGGCCTCTTCCTATCCTGAATTCGTCATCCCCTCGTTTTGATTGCCACATCAGCTTTCTCTTTCCAAGACACACCCAAGAACTACCCCTCCTTATCATACCCCCTTCATCATCTCATCCCCAATAAAAAAATAATTAAATACACAAACATACGTTGCACCTTTGCTCGTCATATGGTTTCGTTATTTCGACAGGCAATGACGACGAGCAGGCATGAAGGGCCTGGTGCCTATGCTGTCATATAATGACGAGATGGACGAGGGCAATGACGAGCCCCATAGGAACTACCCTAAGTAATTCTAGACTTCTAGTCTTACAACATGTGAGTTGACTCATCAACTATGTGGTTATGGGTTCAAATATTATAAAAAACAAATGTTTTAAATATTGTGTGATGTAATGGAAGCGTTGGAAGTGGTGATGAGAAGAGCCATTCAGACTGATATCTTAGCAAACACCAAAAACCTCGCCAGATTGTTACGTGTCTTCTATTCAGCAAACACCAAAAATCCACTCCTAATAAGTAATAACGAACCAGTGGTATTGGGCAAGGAAATTGATATTCGTACTATGGTTTTTGATTAATTTACCACACTGTACAAGTGATACAACAAACTGTACAAGTAAATAATACATGGGTATGGTAACTTTATTAAAAGATGTGGTATTAATATCATCTCCCATTGGGAAATGGTCCTTAGCAAACACCAAAAACCTCGCCAGATTGTTACGTGTCTTCTATTTAGCCTCGGGTCTGCGTGTGAATTACAAAAAGACTAAATTATTTGGTGTAGGGGTCTCACAAGCTGCCACAAATGGCATGGCAAGGGAAATAAGTTGTAGTGTTGGTACTTTCCCGGTGCCATACTTGGGATTGCCATTAGGAGCAAATATGAATCTGATTCGGCATTGGAAACCGGTTGTAGATTGCTTCAAGGCAAAATTGACAACATGGAGAGCAAAGACCTTATCATATGGTGGAAGGTTAACTCTGTTAAAATCAGTGCTCGGGGCGCTACCTACTTACTTCTTTTCTATTTTTAAGGCGCCTAAACATATATTCGACACTCTTGAATGTATAAGAAGGAAACTTTTGTGGTGCAGTAATGAAGATAGGATGAAAATCAACTGGGTAAGCTGGGAAAGAATGATGCATGGCTAAGAAATCGAAAGGTGGGCTCAGCATTGGGTCCCTAAAATCTGCCAACTGGGGGCTTCTTTGTAAATGATGGTGGAGAAAAGCACAAACTGGAAGATCTATGGTTCAAAATCATCTCAGCCTTGCATCAAAATCACAGGCCAGCCTCCTTTTTACCTGTTAAACTAAGTTGTGGAGGTGTATAGAAGTCAATATGTTCCATGGCATGGATAATGTGCTTAATTGTCGGGGAATCAATCTTTGTGACCTTTTTAAGATTAAAATTGGCCAAAATGGGGAAAGTTGGTATTGGGTTGCTGATGAAAACACAGGTTTCACGACCAGATACATGAGAAGTATTATCAATGATAAAATAGAACCAGTTTTTGAGGTGGCAACTGAGTGTAATGCATGGTTGCCGATTAAAACAAACTTTTTTGTGTGGCGAGCTTCGATAGACAAAATCCCAACGCGTGTAAATATAGCAAAAAGAGGAATCGTATTACGTGCCCTTCATGTTCAAATGGTGTAGAAGACGTGGACCACTGGGCAGTAAGGTGTCATATGGCAAGGGCTGTGTGGGCGTATGTTGGAAACTGGTGCGATTTACCCTATGCCCATTTTGATTCACTCTTATATGTTGCCAAGAATATGCATGCTGAAAAAGAAAAGAAGAAATTTATTATGACCACACTTTGGTGCTTGTGGGACTCAAGAAATAAAAGAATTTTTAAATTTCTTGCAAGGCTATGGATAAAAAAACAGAAGCAAAACAGAGAGCAGATTGGGGAAAGAGCTATTAAATTTGTGAGCTACTTGGATTGCTGTTTATTTGTCATGACATTTGCATTGCTGCTATGCATCTGGGCAATATGCCTCTGTATTGTGTATATTGATTGGCTGTTAAAAAAAAAAATAGAAAGACATGTTTTTTTAGTTACGAGTATCTTAATGTTTTATGTCTTAAAAAACCATCTTAGTTTTAAAAATTATCTACTAATCCTAATATCGTCCAACACCATAGAATTTATTCTACGTAAACATGACATTTACAATGGAAATTGAGGATACCAGAATAATGTGATACACTTTGGGTTTTTATATTGTTTCAAATTATTAATGATTTTCTTATAACTCAATCCCTTTTATTCCTACTGAGATGTAAATTTTCTTTCAATTAATACTTAAACATGCAAAAGATACAAAAGCAACACCTTTGACCAATGTTTTAAAAACCGGTTCGGTTCAACCGGTTTCAGTTTTTTTTATTTTGTTTTTTTTAAAAGTTTTTCTTTTCTTTTTAAATTTTTATGATGTTTTGTATACTTTAATGTTACTTTTAGTTATTTGTGAACATTAAAACATATATTTTATTTTGATTATAACTATTTGGTATTATTTTTGTGTGGATTGTAACAAGTTTAGTGGTTCAACCGTGCGCGGTGAGATGGCCGATTCGACGAAAAATCCGTTTTTTAAAACATTGCATTTGACCACATTCAGTATGTTATACTACCGTACTAACCATACTGTTTTTCAAAGATTCTTTCATTTTTCTATTAAAGCATTCTCACTTCCATTTTTCTAACTCATCTATTGAAAACAAACAAAGATCTAAACTCTAAAGTCATATTATTAATTGATCTCAACATCATTTCACAATTCACAACTTATATAAGATCAAAATTAGCAAGAAAGAGAGACAAGATTTTAGTTTTAGTGAGGTTCATTATTATACTCATTAGTCTACTCATTAGTTAAAGTGTTGGTTGATTCCCATAATAGATATTAGATGTATCAAATAATGAAATAATCCATATAACGCTGTAAGAAAATCATGGTAATCCCAACCAATAATTATAGTTAAAAGATATAAAGTAAACGAAAAGATATAGAAAGCGAGAGAAAAATATACCATAGAAAAAATCCATTATTTGAAAACCAATGAATGAAGTAACACGAATCAATTAACACATGGGTCAAACATAACATCCATTGTTTCTTTTTACTATCTAAATTATCTTATTCTCACAAAACAACTTCTATCGCTCATTAGAAATTCTATACTCATGTTAAAAGTTACAAAATTTAAATATAAAAATACTCATATTACCCCTCTTATCACTTTTTACATTACATCAATTACCTACATCACTCGGCGTTGCCTCCACCATCACCACCAATCGCCGCCATCACCACCAGTCGCGACAGCCACCACACCGCCACCGCTGTCGCATTGCGCAAGTACCCCTCTAGTTAATCTAAAATAAAACCAAAATCATCCATACTACTCATTAAAAATTCTATACCTCTTTTGAAAGTTACAAAATTTAAATATAGGAAATACCCATATTACCCCTCTTATATATCCCTCATCTCCTAAAATATCTAAACTACGTCTTTTAAATCAATTACCTACACCAATCGGGGCCGCTACCACCACCAATAGTCGCCCGCCACCATCACCATCAATCACCACCATCACCACCAGTCGCCGCCGCCACTACACCGTCATTGCCGTCACATTGTGCGAGTAATCTAAAATAAAACCAGAAACAACCTATTCACTCTTCAGCTAAGACTCAAATTGCTCGTCGATCTGCTTCTGTTTATATGTGACCTAAGTAGGTTCATGTGCCTGAAGAGCGTATTTACCAAAACAGATAGTATTACATTGATAAGATATTTCCTAAATTCTTCCTGTATGTCATTTTTGTAATGATGGCAATGGTCAAATACGTAATTTCATGGGATACGGTGTTACACTGATTGTGTAGCACCAACAAATGAGTTCCAAGAGAGTGAAGTTATTTGTTGCCTGATACTTTGTTTGTTTGGTTATTAGGAAGAGAGAAGAAGCACAAAGACTTCCCAAGGTGGCACTTGGGACATTGGAGGGACAATAGACCAGTGAAGGTAAGGAACGACTAGAGTGGTAGACATTCAAGTTTAAATGATTCTAAGAAAAGCTTGAAGATATAACATACCTTATTGAAATGGAAATCAGTAAACATGTTGAAGAATCAAAACAAGACAACCAAAAGAGTGATCAGTGAGTGTTGACAAATCGCTCACTAATCCCAATTGTTGACCCCCCTCAACTAATGGAAGACATCTAATTACCTCGATTCTCCACACTATGTGGTTCCAATTAGGGTTTTATCAGCCCCCCTCCCCCCATTCCTCAACCGAACTCATAACTTACAACCCTCTCACTCTTCACCTGCAGGCAGATTCAAGGTCTGTTATCTCTACTTCTTGATATATATATAATCAAATCTATATATCTACAACATTTTTTCATGTTAATAATTATATTCAATATATTAGTTTTAATTATTTTACATTATGAATGTATACTGTATGTATAATTTTTATATGTAATCTATATGCGATGGTATGTGTGTGTGTGTGTGTGTGTTCATATTACATACATTTGTTTATGATCACCGACTGAAGACTTGGATCATTAATGACTGCTTTCCCGATGGATCGACTAACAACAATTGGCGAGAAAAGGCCCTTAATGACGAAGCGACATTCATCTTGAGCCTTGTGCAAAGCAACCAATTGTATAATGTCAATTTGCAAGTGTAGAATATAAACCATCATTTCTCTGCATGCAACCACCAAGCAATTGACATGTGGAAACTACTTGCATCCACTTGGATCCAACCATGCAAATTACTTTATATAAATAGAAAGTGTTTTCCCATCATACCAAAAATTGTATACACACAACAAGATCATATCTCTGTTGTCATCAAAAGTGTATACACATCCATACATTGTATTGGTCATTTAGTTAAGATTTTTTTTTTTTTTTGAAGATTAATTAAGGTGTAGTTAAGTTTTGATTTCATCAAACTTACTTTCATACTACACCTTATAATTCTTTGCTTCATATCAATAAAGAATTAAATATTGAAAAAGGAGTATAATATGAATGGGGATGTGTGAAAAGATGATATTACCCCTCACGTGAGGGGCACATGGGCTACTTAACGAAGGATGATGGACAAAATCGTATACGGACTAAGCGTGTAACGAAACTAGCGGCACAGGGATCATGGATGTTAAAAATCTTCAGGAGGGATCGTGCCTACAAAACGTATTAAACCACAAATAACATTCTTGCATTTAACTCTAAAAAGTAATATTCATCAGAGAACCAAATATGATTAGTCATTTTATTCAAAAACTTTAGTGTAAAACTTCTAAGCAACACTGTAACTAAAATAACTTTTGGTCACAAGTTCGTACACCCTTTAGGATCAATTCAGATAAACAAAGATTGGATTAAATAGCTTCACTCTTTAGGGAGATTGCTAGCACATTCTCCAGTGACCCCTTTAATCCATTCTTCAAATGATCTAATTTCGTTATCCTCAGCCATCATTTCAATAAAGCAATCGTTGCACATATCAGCGTCGGTTTTGATAACGTTGACACAATCGTTAGCCTTCGGGTAATCTTTTTTGTCAATGCTTTCAAGGGTAGTTTTGATAGCATCGAGCTTAGATTCAAACTTATCCTGGCAACTCTTAAGGCAACGTTTCGTCTGGTCTGATGTGTTGGGGTCTACCATTCGTTTATCGAGGCCTGCTTTAAACTCATTTATTTTATGTTCAATTGCTTGTAATTGTTTAATTGCGATTTTAGGCCCATCTGGCTCCGAGGTGGCTAACTTGTGTTGTACACCAATATCAGGCAACGAGAGTTCAAAGTTTTCGGACACTGAGATGTCATCCTCATCCTCGTCAGAGGTTGGTCCACCGGCACTGGTAACATCCTCATCAGAGGTTGGGCCACCGGCGGTGGTAAGGACTGGAGCATCATCAAAAGGGGTAGGGGTGGGCGCGTCAGAAGGGGTAAGATCCACATCGGCGGGGGGCATGGCATCTTCATCTCCCTCTGCATCTTCCGCATCTGGATCAGAAGGGGTAGGGGCATCGGAAGGGGTAGGGGCTGAAGTTGTTTCAGCGTGTAATGCATATAAGGAAATGGAAAAAATATAAATGAGAGCCAATGTATGCATTTTAAGAGCCATTGTGTTCAATCTATTTGTTTAGTTTTGCGATTCTCAAAAAACAGAATGTGGATTGATGGGGGGATTCTTTTGATACACATTTGGATTGTCAGCTCTTATGTATAAATAAACTTTCCATAATTGGAATCATCATCATTAAAAAATATGAGGTTAAGGTTCCTCATCTTCCATGCCATACAAAGAAAGAAATCATTGGAAAACCCCTTATTTGAATTATAGTCAACGTTTACTTAATATGAAGTTGACTTGACATCTCTGTGGTGTTTAGGATTCCTTGTATATAAGACCATCTTTAACGGCCGGTTGATTCCGGTGTATTGGCACCAAAACGCGATGATTTCCCTTACAGGTATTAGCGTATTGGCCAACGTGTTGATTCGGTTTGGTGGCCACCACGTCAAGCAATTGGGTGGGTTGGGGCTTTTTTTTCTTTCTTTCTTGACAACAATTAAATAAAACCATTTTTTTGTCAAACTTTTTCCAATAGCTACATCAAATTTTTTTATATTTTTTTCAAACATTCAAACGACTCAATCCTATCCAACAAATTTTTCTTTTTGTTTGTTTCGACGTCCAAAACTTTATAAATACACTACCATCTTAATCACATAAACGCTAAAACTTCTTATTTATATATGGGAAAAACAATTATGCTGCTAGCAGCAGCCTGCTACTAGCAGCCTCCCCTCACAGCAGCCCCACGTGATGAATAAGAAAGAAAACAAAGTTTAAAAACACTGCTAGGGCTGCATGCTGCTAGCAGCATGCTAGCCATCCCCTTTATATATATATATTTTACAATTCCATTCAACATTAATCTTCAACTTCTCAAATATGAACAACTCATATTTCGACCCATTTTATACATCTGATTCACCATCTCAATTTTCAAACAACTCAACAGTCACCTCTCATCTTCCCACTTTTAGAACAACACATATTCAGTCAACACAATCTCAAACATTTCCACCACAATTTCAACCACCAAATCCATTTTCAGGCTATTTTCAGGCTATTACCAACCCAACTTCCAAACCAAAAGTACCATACAACCAATATCAACAACAACAACAACTACTACTATTGAAGCAACAACCATTTCCACCACATAAACCATTTCCACCACAATTTTGTACCCAACATACGCCATCTTCTTCTCAACCCTTGAAGCTTCATATTCAAAAATAACAAAAAACAGAAAACCAAGGAAAAGTAAAAGTGAAAAAGGTAGCCTTTTAGTAAAGCGAGAGTGAATCTTTGTCATTATATGCAAATGTTGGATCATGTTTCGAATGGTCCGTATGTATTCACGAACCAAGACAAAAATACTTTTTGGTATAAATTATGGGTTTATTAAACGATGAGTGGTCTCAAGAAAACAGGACAAAAGATCCATTAAACGGTAAATAGGACCTCATCCGAAAGAAAGTGTTTAAATTCAATGGAATTTATACACCGTTGGTAGAAAGAAATGGTGGTTGAGCATCCGGGACTAACGACAACGACATTTTTGAAGCCGCCTTAGCTGAATATTGAGTTGTCGTCGGTAGTGAGTCCTCACATCTTCAACGTTAAGGTTGGGAATTTTTTAAAGATAAACAAGAGTTTTTTAACCCCAACCCTTGTGTTATCGGTAGAAAAAATTTTAAAAAAAGAGATGACGACCTGACAAGGGAAACTCTAATGAATCTAGACAACCATGACGACAAGGGTGACAAAGACATACCACATCCACTAGAGAGGCTCAGGCTGGAAAAAAGCCAACGAACGACGTCATCAAGTCTTATGGAACGGTAATACTTTGCTTCTAGTTTTTATAAAGGTATAAATGACCAAGTGACGGAGTGGAACAGTAAGAAAGTGGAAATTGCCGCCTAAAAAATGGTGTCCTAATATAACACGTGTGCAACGATGCAAACAAAGAAACTTAGAAATGGAGTTCTTGTGCATGGACATATCAAGTTATCCGGAAGAAGCGCGTGAGATGATCCAACAACAAAAGGCACGAATCGTGAATAACTTGGTGGTCCGACACTATGATGTTTAGTTTTTTTTTATCTCTGTCTTTTATTTATTTCTAGTTTTTTTATGTTTTAATTTTTATTAATGTATTTGTGTTTTTATTTAATGAAATATTTTCATTATTAATTAAACGTGTTTTTTCATTTAATAATATCTTTTTAATATTAATATAAATGATGATGTGACACTAACAAACTGAGTTTTTCAGTGCGTTGGTTAATGATAAAAATGGTTAAGTGTGTTGGGTCAGTGTACTGATGTGATGCCAACAAACTGAGATTTCAGTATGATTGTTAAAGATGGTCCAAACGCTTATGTGCTCGGGAAAAAAAGCAGGTACTAACCTACTTATTAAAAAATGTATTTAATCTTTGTAAAATAATCACATAAACAGTTCTAATAAAGTATCCGTTATTATTTTTTAATTAAAAAATAAAAAAAATAAAAATAAGCAATCCCAATTACCGTCCATAGGCGCCACATATAGGTTTTTATGTTTGGAGTCCCACATATTTGTTAACTCTAATTGAGCACACGAGCATCATGGTGTAAAACTGTGAATGTAAACTCTAATTGAGCATAAACCCAAGTCCCTCATTGTAAAAAGTAATAACTCCTTACGGGCTAGTCCCTCTATCAGAGGTCGTGCCAAGGCTCCGGTCAATGGTCCATGTGATTGTCCATGTGATTGTCTGGTTTCTATAATACTTTCATTGTTGGGTATAACCCAAGTCTCGTATTGAAAAAAGTATTAACATCATTGACCCATGAGTCGGGTTGCGGATAAAGGTATCGTAAAGGTAAAGCTGATAAAGCTAGAGCTTCAAACCATAATTTTTTAAGGCCTCACATTTTGTAATTTGAATACACTAAACGACTAAATAGTATATACATATAACAATAATATAGTATACACAACAAAAGGCACTATATTCAAATTTCACTTGCCCCATGTAAGCTTGAGAAAATAAACATAGAATATGAAAATTTTCATCATAAAGCTACAAGGGTTGTCCCCAAATATTCAAAAATCATATATAACAAAATCAGCACACAAAGTTCTTTATACCCGCACAATGCGTAGTATGGATGATTTTTTAGAAAAAATTTAAATTCTAGTTTAAATAAATTTCAAAAATGAAATTCGTTTTCAATTGTTACATGCGGTAAGAGTGACAGTGGTCGACAGCCGACTTTGAATTGTTTAACACATAGGTATACAAAAATTATATTTATTATTTATTGGTGACATATTTAAAGATATAAATGATTATATAGAATAAAAATAAAAATGATAAGGTAAATGTTAATATAGTAATTTTTTGTAATTCAAATTTTAAGACCCAAATCAAATGTTTTATAATATAGTATAGATTAGGGATAAGCGAAATTAAAAAGAAACCGATACCGTATCGAAAGCAGTTTCGTTACCAACCGGTTTGGTACGGGAAAACCGATTTTTTCCGAAACTATATAGGAAGTTTTTTTTTATATATAGTTTTAATGTATAGATAACTAGTTTGAGTCAGAAATTTAGAAAATTGATTAGATCAAATATATGTAATTACATTACATGTACAATGCAAAAGAACTCTAAACTAGTCGTCTCCTAATACCTTAATGAGCAATGCCTGCCACTACCCTATTGACATCATACTCGAATGCAAGTATTTTATCTTCAATGCTTTTGGAGATTGACTAGGCAATCTCCTGTTACCCCTCGAACCCAATCATCAAACGCTTTGATCTCTTTATCTTCTCCAATCATCTCAATGAAACAATCGTTACATGTATCAACGTCGGTTGAGACAGCGCTTACATCAATATTCGCCTTAGGAATGTTCTTTTTGTCAATACTTTCAATGCTAGATTTGACACCATCAATGGCATCCTCAAAGTTCTCTTGGCATTGACTAAGGCACTCTCGTATCGGTTCTGGTGTTTTGGGGTCTGTTAATCGTTTCTTGAGGACGGCTTTGAACTCATTGATTTTATGTTCAACTGCTTGTAGTTGTTTGCTAGCAACTTTAGACCCTTCTGTTGCGGATGCATCAACTTTCTTTTGTACACCAATTTCTGGCAATGCAAGTTCAAAAAGTTCCGAGAGAGAGATGGGGCTATCACTATCGTCCATGGCTGGTCCACCGGCAGGGGCTGGTGTTGATGTACGAGTAGGGGTAGGGGTAGGGGTAGGGGAAGGGGTAGGGGTAGAGGTGGGCGTGGGTGTGGGCGTGGTCGTTGTTGTGAGCGTGGGCGTGGGGGCGGGGGTTGGAGAAGGGGAAGGGAAAGGAGAGTTGGAAGGAGGCCGGGTTGCTTCACTACATAATACAAAGAAGAACAGGGAAAGAATGGAAATAAGAGTCAATGTTTGCCTTGTTAAGGCCATTGTCTCTAATGTTTATTTAATTTGTGATTCTAATAGAGCCAATGTGGATGAATGTGGAAGATTAAGGTTTTATATGGATTGGGTAGCTAGGAGGTTCTTTTAAAACTGTTAAGGATTGGTAAATCTTATTTATAGAGAAAGTATCTATAAATGGAAATTTAATGGTTAATGATATGAGGTTGATGTTCTCCAAATTACATACCAGTAAAAAAAAACCCAACTTATATTATGTTGTGCTCAATTTATTTGAGTTTATGGTCAACATTAATGGAGTAATATTAACCTCTCATGGTTCACTTATATATGGCACATACCAAAATGGGATTGTTGGTCTTAAAGTTAGTGTTTTGTAATCTAAACATGTCACTAAACTGGCTGGACAACAGCTCTGACTGGACTATCGAATCGGATGATGCGAGGTTGGTTATTGGTGTGCCTTAAGATGGGTCAGGGATGGGTTTTTACCTAAAATCCAAGGTCTTGAGTTCAAGTCTTGGCAAAAAGGTTTTCCTCTTCGAGGGGTTTAATTAAGGGGATCGATTTGCTTGTTGAGTAGGCTCTTTAGCGCGGACCCGGATAAGACAATGTATGCTGGACCTTTCGACATTCACGAGTGATTCACATCTTAAAAAAAAGTTACTTTGAGATGAATCTCGCCGAGAAAATTGAAGTATGCGGAACATGGGTTTACTTTTTGGCACACATGAACACATATAAAATAAACCCAATGGGATTTTGACTGGAAAAGTAGACTCTTTGTGCTTGGTTCTCGATGTTCACCAGATTTGACCATTTCACTCGCGACATTTCGGCCAATCGGGTTCGAAAAAGTATCTAAATTATGGAATTAAAGGTTAATCTAACAACAACAATGAAACATGTGATATCAAATTGATCTTTGATACAGCGAGACTCTTGTTTGTCGGAACTTATACTTGATAGCTGGAAAACAGAAACTCCTGCTAACAAACTCATAAACTAACTTAAAGAAAATAGACCTCAAGAAAAAAAATCTGTTGGAAGAAAGCAGTTGCAATAATTTCAAAAATGATGTAGTACGTGTAATTAACTGAGGAGGAAATAAAGATTCTAAGTATTTTGGTAACATTATTTACCAGGTAACGATATATCCTCTTAATAAACCTTCTAATAATCCTTATAACCATAATTAAAATACATGTCAAAATTAAAAGATTGGATTAGGAGATAAATTTAATGGATTAGGATATAAATTTAGTGGAGGATATTAAAGGAAGAAATATTTGGATTAGGATATAAATTTAATGGATTAAGATATAAAATTAGTGGAGGATATTAAAGGAAGAAATATCGTTTTCCTTATTTACCATATCATTTTTTTACTCGCAACAGGAGTTCGTACAGTTCGTACATATGAGTCCAATACTCGTCATTTCTGGATAACCTAAACATAGAAGAGCTCTTGGCGTATCAAGTGCAAACTAGTGGAGTACCATCCTGGAAAAAGCTCACAAAGGGGTTGTTCAGTTCACTAAGATCTTGTTTCTATTAGACCAATGGGAATGGGGGAAGCCCCCCATAGGGGCATCCTTTAACATGTGGCAAGTGACGTAACAAGGGGCTTTCTTCACTTTTTGTGGGAATGGGGAAGCCCTAGAAAGCCCCACCTAAAAAGTCTCACCTAAAATAATAACACATATATATATATATATAAAATATTAATATACTAGTATTATAAAATAAAAATAAAAGAACAATACAAAGAAATGTCAGGGGCACAAAGAAATGAATGGTAGAAAGTAAAGTCAAAAAGTAGTGGGACCAAATAAATGTCAAGGGCAGGGGCGTATGGTTTGGGACGGAGGTTTCATTTTTTTTTTTGAATAGAACGCCCCTTAGGGCGGTGATGTGGGGCGTTTCGGAGCGTTTCACATCAAAAAAGTGTAAAAAACGCCCCCCACTCCGGGTAATCTTAGCAACAAACCTGCAAAAACAATATGTATTATAACACATTATAATATCTATGTTTGTTTTCCATTCCATATTTTAAAAGATATATGTTACATTTTTAGTTTATAACCAAATTATAAACACAGTAATTATATGTTTCGAAAATTCTTATAACACAAATTGCCATAATATTTGATTGGATGATATCAATAATATTCATTCAATCACAATGAAGAACTTGTAAATCACATTTTGGTGAAATGTGTTTCAACAGCAATCTAGCCGTCTCCTCTTGCCTCACCAATACTCCTTCCCCCTCCTTCTCCACCAACACCGCCGCTACTATCCTCTCATAACCACCACCTCCGGCCACCATATACGCCACCAACGCCGCCTGTACCGGCATCATACTCGGGTTATGCGCCGCAGACTCCATATACGAACCTTTATACACTCTCCCTTCACTATCCATCAATGCCACACCTGACGGACAACCACTATACGGCGAGTGTGACTCACGCGCCGCCGCACAAGCCTCTGTTTTCAAAGACTCTTGGTTTTTAATAATCAAGTCACAAACCCCATTTGATACATCCGGTTGGTTTCCGATTTCGGTTATAAAGTTTTCATCTTTAATAGAAATTTGATTATCATGTTTTTCAAGAATTAATGGTGTTTCTTGATCTAACAAATCATAAGGACCAAATGGGTCTGGCAAGATAGATAAAAAGGGCTTGTAAACATGGTTTTCTTGATCTTGATCAGTGATTACGATCTGGGTTTCCGAGATTCCCCGGAGTTCTTGAAAAAACTGGCGGCAATGTCCACAAGGGGTGGCGGAGACAGCGAGGTAAAGAAGCTTAGGGCCGCCGCCGTGTGCCGCGAGGTTGGTAGCAAGAAACTGTTCGGCGTGGATGGTGTGGTGAAGTGGGAGACCAGGGAATTCGATATTGGCGCCAAAAAAGATACGGCCGTCTGAGCCTAAGCCGACGGCGCCAACGGGGAATTTGGAAATGGGTGAGACGGCGAGATTTTGGGCTGATTTGACTAGTGATGGTAGGAGCTGAGGGATGGTGAGGTTTTGAGATTTAGCCATTGATGAGGCTTCTATAGCTGAGATTATGTATTTTGATGGCGGTGGTTGAGTCATGGTGGTGGTTGATTGGTGGCAATGGAAGATGTTACTTGAGTTGAGGAGTGGAGGAGATGGACAACTAGGAACGAGATTAGATCATATATAGGGTGTAACTTGGCACTATTTTAGATCCTAAAAATCATGATCAGCTATGATACCCAATTTTTAACGAAAATGATCTTTTCAAGTCAATAAACAACGTGATTTATTAAGTTGTAACTTTTATAAATACAGAAATATATAGGGTTTTTTACCATGAGTTTGATTTTTATTTTATTAATTTTCATTATTTTACAATGATTCCTCATCCAATTTTTAAATTTTATGTGCAAAACAAAGTTTATGAGTATCAAACAAAGCTTAAAAAACTTAGTCTATAAAAAATATAAGCTCAAACTACTAAAAGTTTTACATCAAACGTACCTTATTTATCAGTATAAATATAACTAGTCTTTAAATCTGTGTAAATATACGGACGATGTATGATAATGATTTATAAAGATTTGAATTAATAATTAATATTGAAGATTTTGTTTATATATAAAACACCTACGAACATTTGATTTTGTGATAACGAGGTTTTTATATTTTTATTTGTTACATATTTTATATTTTTATAGTAATTACCATAACCTTTTTGTCATATGGGGTTTACTTTATGATTTCGTACAGATCCTCTAAAAATTATTTTACCAGCCGTGAACTTATAGCATTACTCATATATGTAATTAGAGTTGACATAACAGGTTACATGAAATCTGTCAAGGAGACGAATATATTAAGATATGAATCTGTTAAGATCAAAGACGAATACGACACGATAACTAATCGTGTCATTTTTTTTCAAACACGAACACGACATGATTCTTAACAGGTTACACGATAAGACCTGTTAAGAAACTTGTTAGTATATATTACAACGGGTCTTAACGGGTATTAGCGGGTCTTAACGGGTATTAGCGGGTCTTATCGGGTTACTTCGTGATTTAACAAGGTTTTTAACGGGTCTTAACATGTCAATTCGTGTCATAACAAATTTCTTAACATGTCTTAATAGGTTAAACGATAAGAAATGAATTTTTACCGTGTCTTATCTTATAACCTGTCAAGACATAAATTTTATCGTGTTAGTTTTTTCAAACACAAACACAACACAAAGCCTGTTAAGGTAAAAAACGAAACCACCTATTACTTAGTACGACTCCACCGGATGTCAAAATCACTTTTAGTTGTTACACACTTGATTTCCATTATTCCGATGTGTGTTTATTTATATGCTAAGATTTATTTAAGTCACGTATTGTTTAATCAAAAACCAAAAGGATCCAAATTTGTTGCGTGTCGAGTTGACTTGGGACAACCTGGATCACACATAAGAATCAATTTCATCACGTACAAACTTTCGTTGTACAACTTTGATAGCAACCTTAGCTATTAATATACTAGTCTTTACACATGAGAAAAATAAAACATTCATGTTGTATTCATAAACTAGTGTTAGTATCTATCGGATGGACGGGTGGTTCAAAACAAATAGCTTATAAGTTTTGTTTCAATATATAAAGTTGATATTTGGCTGGAAGTTTTATTTTGAGATGATGGGTGAGAATGGAAAATTTCGACAAGATATCACGAAACATTTTAATCCAATCTTTCTTTACTTATCGAATTGTGTCACACTATATAATACAAAAAAAAACTAAATATAAATATTAAAAAGTAAAATAAACAAAACTTTGATTAATGGATGGAAAAAAATCAAATATCTTTTAAAATATACGTAATAAGTTATTTAATATATATCTAATATACACAAATATTAAATTATCAAAACAATATAAAAATAATACAATATAACCTATATAAATAAATAAAATAAAATCGCATAGTAATAAATAATAAAAAATATTTTATTACTAAGGGTAACTACATATTTAAACCCCAAATCAAGGTTTTGCAGTTGGGAACAATGGTTAAAAAATATAACAAAAGCACAACCTCTCCACTGCTGTCTACGTTCCTTTCAACATCTCATAAGTACCTAAAACCAATAGCATCCATGCGTGTGAGCTCCTTATCACCTAGCCATTCCCCATTATGAATAACGACCATATACAAAGTCTCCTTTTAAACCCGCGAGCAATAACCAAACTACCGTTGATCACTTTTTCCACTTATAATCACCAAAATTGTTGTGATATCTTTCATTATCTCTACTCATGTGATATAAAAGGAATGCAAGTTCATTTTTTGAAAAAAAAACAAAAAAAAACCCAAATGATAATGTTTGGTGATCTGTTCAAAAGTTGAAAATTCTTTTAACTTTTGTACAACACAAATAAATTGAATACAATATTGACAAAGACAATTATTAGACGGTCATATATTTATCGGATGACAGAGAAACTACTTCTGCAAATAAACTAAATACCTATAATTGAAAATGAGTTTATCATATGTTATTGAGCTTAAATTTACAAACTCATAAGACATTAAAGATGAGTTTATTGAGTGTTCCAAACTTTGGTAATCCTAAAAGAGTTAGCCTAAGCTAAGCTAATTACCCACTAAATGTAGTATTAATTTCAATATTTTCGGAAGTCGATTAGTTTATTTGACAAGATTTTTAGCATATATAGACTGAAAGTCAAATAACTCTTGAATATGTTTAGCACATAGCCTTTATTAGTAGCTAATATATATATGCTTATCGTAAGGATAAAAGTAAAGTTACTCCATAAAAAGCTAGAAGCCTCAGATTAAATGTTCTTCATTTAGCTTAAACCCCTTTAGAGCACTACGTGTGTTAAAACCTATTTTAGACGACTCCACATTTAGACCACCATCCCCAACCCACCTCTCACATACCTACCTTTGTCCTCCGCTCTATGTGATCTCGTATTCAGAAGGCACCGAACACCATCGTTATGTGACGCTACACCACTCCAAGCCCGCATCTAGCAACGCAAAACATGACCTTGACTACACATAAAAAACTTTGTCAAAGATGAAAACTCATATGAAATTAAAAGGAAACAAACGAATGCACAAAGACACATCCTACCCTTTGTATTTTTATTATATTTTTTAACAATAAATTTTTTACTACCCGGTGGTGAGGCACCTGGGTTTTTCCCCCTAGGCGGGGTTCAAGTATTGCCAAGTGCAATTCTTGGCCCCTACTAAATCCCTCCAGCTTGCTGGGTGATAGTGGATGCCTAGTGACTCGCGAAATGCGTAACGGGTTTTTTCTTGGAAGCCGGTTCAGTTTGAATGTAGCGGGATCCGGTTTAGACAATCGACTACCCAAGCTGAGTGGTTCTCACCATGTTAGATGAGGAATGCGTCGGCATTTGAATAATGTGCACCTTTCAAAAAAATAATAAAAAAAATATTAATTTTTTACAACATTTATATTACTTTCAAATAATCTTAAATATGATATCTGGATATGATATCTGGACTAACATCTCAAAAGACAAGAGTCAATTGCTAACTCCATTTGCAAATGATCCACAGCTCATGTGGTGATGCACCTGGGTTTTATCCTTGAGGTGGAGGGTTCGATCCATGTCAAGTGCAGAATCGACCCTCTGTTAAATTTTTCTAGTGGTGGGAGCCTCTTGGAGTTTTTCCTTGGCAGCCTTCTCAGTTTGGATGTAGCGGGAACTCACCCTTGTAAGGTGATGTAATGTGTCAGCATTACGAATAATGTACACCTGTAAAAAAAAAAAAATTGCTAACCCCATTTTGGCCTCCGTTTGTATTATTAAAACTAAATGCTGTTATTTTTATTTTAATGTTATTTTAAGTTGTTTATAAAATTTATTATTTTATTTTATTTTTATTATAACAATTTAATATTATTTTGATAAAATAATTACTGTATTAAAATTACTGTATTAAAATAATCAAACATGTTCAACTGAACAGTTTTTCGGCAAACAGAAAGTCAGAAACAAACGAATGCAGCCCTAATCAGTAATTCCGACCGACCACCCTTAAAATTCATTCACTGGACGGACTAGTAACTAAGTCATCATAATAGTAAACACTAATTAGAGAATGGAATCATGGATTCCATTAGTGAACATATTCATGAATTCACCTTCCCCTGAAACACAAGCATTACCCTTTCTTCTTCAATCTTCTTTATCAAACACCAACATTTCCACTTCCTCTTTCCTCTCTCTCCTCATCAAACCCACCAATTCAAGGTATCTTCATTTCCACTACTATTATTTTAATCTTTTTTACTTTCATTTTTAATTATATGTAAGAACTAACCACTAAACCTAGTGGTTGGATTACTTGGATGTCAAGAGATACCATGTTCGAACCTCCCTTAGGCCAGTGGCGAAGCTTGAACATTTTCAGTTGGGGGTCGGGATCTATTTTTTTTTTTTTCCTAATGTTAGTTTTCGGGTAATATAAAAAAAATGGGAGGTCAAAACCGAATATACCGAAATTTTTTTACACGAAAACTATATACCCCTACATCGCAAAAAAAATTTCGGGGGGTCGGGCGCCCCCCGGCCCTATATAAGCTACGCCCTTGCCTTAGGCCGTGTACATATGATTTAAAGACTCGTTCTCCCCGAATAACTTAAATAGGAAAAACCTTCTCCGTTTACGTATCACATTTTAATTCAAGGGATAATGATCCGTGCTACAAGATTTTTAATAAAAAAAATTTCGTTTTGCCCCTTCAAGTTTATTAAATGTACATGCTTGGGCACAACACCTCTGCTTAGGTGCTGCTGCTGCAGCACCTATGATTTCCCTTTAATTTAGTTATGCAAGTATAATATAGATTGTTTTAAAATTTTATTTTATTTTTATATTTATTGTCAGGTTTATATGGCTGCAAACATTACCCAATGTAGTTCAAGCTAGAATTTTATCATTTCTTGTTTACCATCATGAGAAGTTTAATAAACAAGATTTATCTAAACTTGCAACACATTTGTTGTCTAATAATGAAAGAAAGATTGATTTTTGGGTAAACAAAGCCGCGCGCCAACTGTTTGATCTTGTGTGTGACTCGAATTACAAATGGGTTTCTGGTTTTAATCTCGATTCTCAAGAAGATGATGACGGTGATGATAAGTTTGATGAGGATATTGGTGGGGTGTTACCTGAGTGGCTTAAGGATGTTGTTGCTACTAATGAAAATGATTCTGTTTTTCCTTGGATTCCGGTTTCTGTTGATGAGTTGAATACGAGAATGCCGGATGTTTTGTTTGAAGAAGATGATGGTGGTGGTGGTGATGAGTTGATGGTGGAAGTTGAAGAGGGTGAAGAAGATGGGAATCGTGAATTGGTTGGCATTGATGTTGAAATGGTTTACCTAGACCGTGAAACAGAAGAAAAGGCTGCGTGTTTGAAGATGAAGATACTGAACTTGGGGTCGAATCTAAAAGCTGCAGAGTTAGTGGATGATATTCGAAAACTTTGTGTTGAAAAAAAGGGAAGTTCTCTGAAAGTTTTGGGTTTGATCGAACTGTGGAATGCAGATGATGAAATCGTTCCAATTATGTTGTCTGGTCTTTTGGATGGAAACGAAGAAGACTTTGTATTAACAAGTAATATCGTATGCTCAGTTGTGCTTCCAAAGTTTTTGAATCTTGAAAAACCAGCTGCTCGTGTGCTAGTAACTGCAACGGTCGACTACTGCAAGGTGCATCATAAAGCTGCTGTGTATGCACTTTTATTTCCGTTAATCCTTCACAAAGATGGCATCAATAGCTCCATATGTGATGTGATCACAAGGATTGTTAAAGAATGTTTGCACCCTGCTCACGTCTCTGCCTTCTGTCAAAAGCTACTTTGTGAAGAAAAAGTATATGGAAACGGATACATATGCCTGCCGTGCCATCGGCATTTGCTTTCTAAAGAACTGGTATGGACCGAATCATTGTTTAATCTGTTCCAGAATATCTTGAATCATAATGTTCATTTGACTCAAGATTCAGTTGATCGACTTGTTTTCCACATTCAAGAATCTGCTATGACGTTTTCAAAGTCTTTGAAGTTTGCAAATTTCTTGTTATGTTTCGTTACCAAGTGTGCTCCTTTGTTAAAGATTCATAAGGTGGAACTATCTGAAGCTGTGGGGAACACAACCAGTTTTTTGACAAAATCGATATTATCAAAACTGGCTTGTATTTAAAGCTTACCTCATCTATGAATGTGTTTGGTGATCCTTCTATGTTATCTACTAACTTGGTATGACTTATTGAGGCTAAAACATGTTGAACACATGTAATGGGTATATTTTCTGCCAATTTCAGTAAAGAATTCTCCATATCCCCTTTGAGGTTGTGCAAATTAAAATTGATACATTTTTGTGATATATCTGTTAGCGGAAAAATGACATGCCACCTTGAACAACATAATAGCGGGTAAGGACTGTGAGCTGCTTATAAGTCCCAGCTATGAGTTACTGATGATATCCACCTTGGTTTTACGTTAATATGCCAGTTTTTGGGTAAGCTTTGTTACTCTTATATATTAAGCCTTCGTGGGTGTTATGAGAGGCTTGGAGCAGTAATCTCTCGTCCTCTCTACGTGTAAATTTGGGTTGTAGTTTATGTCTAACCCCTAACGGGTCAAATTTTATAAAGGGAGAATGGGTCAAACAGGTTTAAAGCCACCCAAAGTGTATTTTTTATGGTTCTGGGCTTCTGGCTTCATAAAATTTTGGTCGTCGGTTCTTGTCCAATGTAGACAAATTGTGAATGTGTGTGTGTATGTTTGTCTTTAGAAAAGATCGTCTTATATTTTAAAAAGATACTACTCTATTATTATAACTATAATAATATAGAAAAGTATTATATAAAATGGCTAAAACAGATAAACTTTTCACGGGCCAACCTGACCCGTTCTAAATGGTGCCAGAAATGACTCGTATTGACCCGTTACCTAATCATCTGACCTACCTATTTTGCCAACTCTACTTTTTAAATTGATTGTTATAAGGCTAATTTGTTACGTTAGGGTTGGGGCATTTAAACAAACTTGATTTACCTGGTGCTGCCACAGATGATTTGCTGTATGCTTTGCACCAAAAGTAAATAGAATCAACTTGGGGAGGCTGGGAAATGCGTGATCATTGTTCTTTACAGGAACGAACAACATGTTTCATGAAAAGAAGATAATATCATGACATACATAAACCAAGTTAATTTCTACAATCAACGTTGCTGATTATGAGACAGACAGTGATAACGCAAAAACTTATTATGGAATGTGGTTCCGGGGACAGGATGTCCTCCTTTACCTTTTTTAAGTATATATATATTTTCTATCTCAAAAAACACAAGAAGGAAAGGTGACATGTTTTTTTTTGGGATAGAAACAGAACTGAAAAAAAAAAAAAACAAAAGCAAGTAGCACACACGGGTTGAGACCATTGGCTCTTATGTAGAAAGGTTTCACTTATCTAGTGACCATTAACCATCTTCTTCATAGATTCGAATCTCGGGCCTTTTTCTTCAAACTTGGTAGACGAATAAAGTTTCAGATAGTCTTGGAAAGAATACTGATTCGGGTATGACAATTTAGGAGCTGGAGAAATGACAGCATCTCCTGCAGGATTATAAAAGGTAGCAATTGACAGTCGACTTCCGTCTTTGTCAGTCATAACTCGGTGAACTGTACTCTTATAGTTACCGTTACTCAAGACTTCCACTTGATCACCCGTGTTAACGAAAATAGTATTATTCTTAGACGGTGGTATGTTTACCCATTTGCCATCTTTGTAGAATTCAAGACCCGGCACCTGGTCATCTTGGAGCAAAAGAATGATCCCACCTGCATCTGTGTGCTCACGAAGACCTCTAACAAGTTCAGGATGAGGGCATTTCGGGTATTTTGCCACTTTTGTCCCTACTGAAGGGCCTTTGCTTCCTGAAAAAGCCTGCTTGATGTATTCCTTTTCTAGACCAAGATTTTCACACATGAGTTCCGAGAGCTTTTCAGCTACCTTTATAAGTTGATTAATGTACTCATCCACTGTTTTGCTGCAAGTTTTTGTAAATTAGTAGGATTCTTATTTGAAATTGTGTTACTTTTTCTTGCTAAATGTTAATCAACAGACATACAAAAAAAAATAAAAAATTATTGACGGATCTACGTACTTGTTACCGGGTCAATTGGTTTAAAGCCAACTAAATGATATTTTTCTAAGCACAAGTACATAAATCCTTTTTATTCAAAAAATTATATTTTTAATAATCATATTTCTAAATTATTAAAAATCTTGGAAAACAGTGCTAGTGGCCTACACAAACCGATCCATACCAAAATTACCCGTTTTGACCCGTTACCCAACCCAACCGGCCTGTTGGTTTTACCTCATTAAATTATATATGGTTACTTCATTTTAACTAATTTATGTACTCTAGTTAGTGTACTCAAAGACTCACCGTAGCTCCTCAGAAAGGTTAGTGTACTCATCGATCTTATTATTTGGACGATGCCAAAGGAAGAAAGTGCTTTCCCAGTCGATATCAGTGGTCTTATTATTATCTTCGACGCTCTTAACTATTTCCGAGCTATAGAAACTCTTCTTCATGTTGTCCTCATAATGCTGATTCACTAGTTTCTTAACCTTGTCCATCAGCTGCTTATCAACTCCATGGTTTTCAATCTGCATTTCATAACGATATAAAGTTTAATAAGTAGATATGATATCATGTTGTTATAAAAGTCACAGGGGTATCCCATTACCCAAAAAAAGATAACCCGAACATCTCAAATAAATATATTTCGAGCATGTTATGATTTCTTTACCTGAAAGAAGCCCCATTGTTCACAAGCATGGTGAAGAAGTGCCATTGTTTCGCTTCTATCCTCACCGTCTAACTTGCTAAAATCTATCATAGGAATTTCCATCTTTTTTTTCTTTTTTTTTTATAATTGTGTTCAAGTATCTTGGTTTGTTTTTGATGATGAATTTATGTTTGATTTGGTGAGGTATATATAGGCACCCACAAGAGGGAACACTGTTACTTTCACCAATAGAAGTTAAATCTGTTAGTTGCAGTGTACCATGGCCTAAGTTTCAGGTAGAATATAATATGTAGTCGGTTCATAATCTTCATTATTCTCCAATTCTGTATACATTTGACTTTTCTAGTCAAACACATATTGTTACGATCCAAATATGATACTATGGACTTATTTTGAGTAGACGAAAACATGGTTTATGTTTCCCATATGCGTTTATTCAAATTGTGCTTCGGAAATACAAAAAAAAAAATCTGTCAGATTTCATCTACCTATTTTTGGTATATATTTATCAATATGGATATCAAGTGTACGTCAATTCACCGAATTCAAAATGTTCAATATCTTTGTCTATGTGGGTTATGGTCCGATCGATCAATCCTCTCATGTTTAATGTGAACATGAAAGGTCACGTTAATAGTTTCGTCATATGAACAAAATAATTTAATAAAAGTTGGAACCCATAACGAAACATTAATTTATTTTTACACTTACAAAAATATGAATTTGTGAGGATCCTAATCCCCGTTGAATATGCACATACAAAGTACTACAAACCTTCATATTTTCTAGTTTTTGAAGTGCTAAAATCTGTTATAAGTGGGGAAAAAATAATATTTGACTTAGATGTATGCAATTTAACTTGAATATTCATATATGTGATCATTTCTAAACTATTTCCTAAATATATGCGGTCTAATCTGGCTATTAATATTATCGTTTCCAAACTATTTTCTTAGACACAGAAAAGTATATATGTAAAGAGTTTAAACCTAATATTATAATAGGATTTACTAACTAGTGCCCCTAGGACATTAGTTAAGGTGCATTTAATGAACTCCAAATTACCTAAAATATAAAGATATGCATTTATGATTTGTATGAAAATGGTA
>JAOEHQ010002991.1:0-18621 GCA_025447715.1 Asclepias incarnata
TTTCCTTTTCCTTAGGGGGTACTAAGTTTGAAGTTGAACTCGTTCCTAATAAAGGTCAAGGTATTCATCATGTTGAAACAGCAGAAGGCACATTGGATTGCTCAGAATTTTGGGACGGGGAACGAGAAGATAAAAAGACATTTACGATTCAAGATGAATCGAAAACCTCTATCAACCTCTTATGGTGCCCATGCTGAATCTCATTGGACGAGGCAGACCATGGATGCCGCGTATGTAAATCTGCTCTGCTGCTCAATTGGCTGATCACCTGCTTCTAACTTATGGATTTCATGAGTCAGGTAATAAGGCTCTCTAACTTATGGAATATTTCAATCTTTATCTAAATCAAATATGAGAAAAGCATTAATCAATCATAATTCAGTGAATTTATTTTTTCGTGGCAGAGAAATGCAATTGATCATCATCACTTTATGAGGAATTCTGAAGTAAATGGGTACGTAGTTCCTCTAACAAGAAGAGTAGCCAAGGTTGAGCGTGATTATATGGGCATATATATATGATGCAGCTCCCTCCCGCCTAACTGGAAGGAAAACTTTTGTGGGTTCTCAATAAACCAGGTTATCGACTACCATGAACCGTATGTCATGATAATTATCAAGCGCAAGCCAGCCAAGCAGGTTGAGCGTAATTAGTTCATTGAGGCCGGCCTGAGGGGCACCAAATGGTGGAAACCATTAATTATATATATATGCAACATATATGATTTCATTTTCCCATATATGATGGAAAAGTAAATTAAGGGCATGCATCATCCAGGCAAAAGACGCGGCGAATTGCTTAGATTTTTGGGATGGGGAACTTGAAGATAGAAAGACATTCATGATCCAGAATGATTCGAAATCCTCCATCAAAATTTTATAGTTTGGAAGAAGGCATTTTAATTTTGGAGAGCAGGTTATACATAAAATTTTTATATATACAGCTCCAATGTAATTATAAACACGTACAAAAATCATCAATAAAACATGTCCTCATCTAATTAAATTCTAACCGATTGGAGAATGAACTTTAATCACATGTAACATAATTTCAAAGTTCTTGATATTTTTATAATTCTTAATTGTTTGAACCTTTCACCATATATATATATATAGATTTAAATATAATTATATATATATATAGTAGCTAGGTACGTACATTTGTGCAGGTAGGGGTTGGGCCGGCGAGAGAACATGCATATTATGTCCCCGCTAGTTAATTAAGAATCCCCATACGTAATAACTAATAAGCCATCTCCCGATCCGCACAGAGAACTTCAGGATGCATTAATTAATAAACACGACCACAAGAATTCTGTGTATGTAATGTCGTCAAAATCAGAATGATTGTGTGTTAATTTGTAGCATAACCACAAACAAGTCTACTGATATTATATATGAATCTTTAATTTCGTGACACAGGGATTTTTATATTTTTAATTTATTCGTTACTTTTATTAGTATTAGACTTATTATGTTTGTTATTTGTATACTTACGTTGAATGAATATTAATATCGTTTTTTAGTTAGTTATGTTAATATTTTTTTTAAAAGTATCAAAGTAATTGTGAATATATCGTTAAAGATGTCGTCATACAAAAATAAGTATCACATATGAACATGCTAATGTTACTAACTTACTATCCCTAAGGAAAGGAAAGTTGTTGATTTATTTACCTTTGAAAATAAGAATGTTATAATGTTAAGAATAGAATTTCTAGATATGATATATCTATAATAATATATTATAAAAGGGGAACCCCCTCCCCATTTTCTCAAAAGATGAATTAAAGTCCTTAAAATACCCCTCTTTATAATAATGTAATTCTACATTCTCTTACTGCTTTACCAAAAATACCTTTAATGAAATAATTTACAATATTTATCCCTCAACTCCTAAAATAACTACACTACCTCCTTTTACATCAATTACCTTTACATTAATAACCTACACTACATGTCGCCACCGACACCACCATCAATCGTCGTCGCCGTCACCACCACCGCTGCCGCATTGCGCGGGTGCCCCTCTAGTGAAATAAGAAAGGAGATACCTACATATAAATTTAGAATCATTTATAAGTAAATATCAATGGCACTTTCCTATTCACTCCACACTAATTTCATATAATTAGGTGGAATTAATAAGATATTGAATTTAGATTTAAATCTTGAATTTAAAAATATTAGCTATTTGCTAATTACCATTAAGTTACAACTAAGCAAGATGATGTGACATCGCAAGAGACTTACTTAACCATATAATGCTATGTAGGAAAAAACTGATGTGTCAACTAAAGACTAAAGATGAAGACATCTAAGCACTATATTATCTTCTCTTTCTCTCTTAGTCATACAGAGAGACAGACGTGACATTGATAAAAACTATTAAAGTTATATTTGTTTTTTTCTTTCTTCATTCGGTTCTTGTTTTATTTATGGGGATATCATCCGTACTACAACTTTACCTATCATCCGTATTGTTTGTCTCACATCAAGCTTTTATTTTTTTTTTCCATTTCGTCACGTGCATAAAAGAGTGTGTGAGAGTAGCAGCATGCTATTGCGGTTGTTCGCATATTTTTTCTTTATTTTATTGGTTCACACTAGTTGAATAAGCATATTTGTTTGGGGAACACCAGCAGCACCTCACACACTGTTTTGTACACGTGACGAAATTAAAAAAAAAAAAAAAAGGTATGATTCGAAACAAATAATACGGATGATACGTAAAGTTGCATCACGGATGATTGTTTATAAGCGTGCATTTCTCTTGCTAAAATGCTAAGGGGGAGTTTTGTGTCATCTTCTGAAAACAAAAGGTAGTACCAAATATAACTAAATAAATAAATAAATAATCCAACATCAGACAGACAGACAGATTGAAGAATGGAAAAGAAGAAGGAACGAAGTTATGATGAAATCAAACTTAAAACCCCAATCCGTTGCATCGTCAAACTCGGTCAGCTTACGTCCTTTATTTTCTTATTCTATTTTTTTTTTCTTGGTTTATTTACCTAATTTAGTTTAGTGTTTATTAATTCCTTATGCTTTTTCTTTATATATGAAAATGAATTTGAAACTTGCAATGGAATTGATTGGTTTTTTTATTGGGTTTTTTTCTCACTAAAATAACAAACTAACTGTTCCATTACGATGAGTACTCATTTTTGGGACCTCGAGATCTTTAAAAATTGGCTCTGATCATTCTTTTAGCAAAAATCTTTACCTCATGACCCGTGATTAAAGTTTATGTTACAGTTTAATACTTTCTCCGTCCCAAAATAAGTGTAGAGCACAAAGTTTCAAGCGCATAGTGTAGTGTCAAGATTACAATATTTTCATTACTTTTTGCGCAGACTCCTAAAACTTAATTATTTGAAAAGTTGTATCAAGGATAAAATGGTAAAGTTAACATTTTTATTTTTGGAAGTGGACACTTACTTTGGGATAACCCAAAATGGAAAGGTGGACACATATTTTGGGACGAGAAATGATATATATGCCTAGTTCATAGGCCTAAAAACATGCCTAATCCATAAATTACATGATACATGGTTTTCGCTAATTCGCTTTCATCATCTTTACCTTTGATCTTGCTACATGACTTGATCTCCTTTTTAGGCCTATCTTTAGGTATACCAAATTAGTCACATTTATCATTTTTCTTTTGGGACGGAAGGATTATACCATGTGATGATGTGGCATATATTTGTTGAAGAGTGAGACATCTTAAAATGATATATGTTATATATTTTTCAACAAAATATGACTACATTGTCGACATTATATTGTGACATGAGCTTTAATTTCGGTCGTTTGTTTAAATAGTTTTCCCAAAAATGTGATAGGAGCCCACCTTAGGTTCCTTCAATTTGGACAGTTAAAAAAGTAGGTTATTTTGTAGGGTAAAAGCCCATTATTATTTTCGGATTTTTTCCCACAAAATTTCAAGTCATATTTGTTCAATTTGAAATTGGGTTCTCAAATAACTCTTACAGATTGATTTAAACAGAAGCAAGCCTGAGAATGCTGGTACTAGTATATAGGTAAGTACTGCTAGATTTGACTTTGACCACGACTAAGGTGGTTTAGTGATCAGCGACTTGTTGTCCTCTCAAGAGGTCTTAGGTTTGAAGCTCCCTAGGTAACATCTTGAGGGGTGACCAGGGAAAGGGTCCGGAAACGGCCATGGGGATACCCTGCTTAGGCCGCGTAATTAAAAAACTCACCTTTCCGGATAACCTGAACGGGGAAAACCAACTATGTTTATCCGTTTACTACTAGATTCGACTTTCACAAGTAGAACATTGACTTGTTTCTAGCGAGGAGGGGCTAATTTTTTATTGGTGAAGAAACAAAGTTATCATTCAACAGGGCTATGCACCTCTTAAAACTTTTGTGATGCCCAACTACTTTGCATCCCCCTATAAATCTACCTGTATTTCCCACTGATTGGTAGTTCGTTATGTGTGAATTTATTATAGGAGGTGCAGCAATTACATGCAAAAATGACTTTGAAAAGATCAATGAAGACCACCTCGTTACAGTTTCTTCACAATTACGGGAGGCAATGAACATGTATAGATCTTTTTCATCTGGGCCCATACTTAAGATGGATTGGAGCAAACGACTTGGAATTTCAGAAACTCTAAGTCGAGTTGATGATTTTGAGAAACAACAGGTTTTAGACTACCACAATTTCGTTGTTATTCACGGTGCAGGTCAGTTAAGAATCTTGCTAGTTATTTATTCGATTATTGGCTATGTTCCATAATGTTAGTAAAACTTATCTCCACTTATTTTGTGTCTTAGGTTCTTTTGGTCACTTTCAAGCTAGCAAATCCGGTGTTCATAAAGGGGGGCTAAACCAACCTCTTGTGAAAGCTGGTTTCGTTGCCACTCGTATTTCGGTAACCTCTACTCCTTTAACTTTTCATTATGGCTTGTTTGGCAATTGAACTGAATTTTTATTAATACCTCATCCTATACTAGTAATTATTCTTCGCTTGAAATAAGTCAACTTATAAAGTGAAACCCAACAGTACTAAAAATGCCTAAACTAATTGGCACTTTATAGTCCTAGTAGTTCCTTTGAGCAAAGTCCTGGCCACTTGAACAATCTTTGTATCATGATCTGATTCTATATATCTAAGTCCTGGTACTGGGAATACTTTGACACTATTATTTGGTACATGGCTATATTCTCTGTTTTATTTATCTAAAGCTTTTATGATCCACTTTTGCTTACACTTAACCTTCATTGCCATTATATTACCTATAACCTACGTCTCTCTTCTTTTTCGTTGTGATGTCAAAAAGAATCTACTTTTAGTACTCAGATTATGTCTAATGTTTCTCATGTTATTAGGTGACTTCCCTCAATCTTGAAATAGTTAGAGCTCTTGCAAGAGGTAGAATTTGGTTATTAGTTTAAGCTTGCTAGTTATTCTTCTTATATATATATATATGTCTTCTTATATATATATATATATATATATATAACTTTTATACGATGTTTTCAGATATATTTTTCAGATATCTTTACTATTGAAGACATGTGGTTGACCTTATCTCTTACTATTGTTTAACGGTTTATTGCAGAGGGTATTCCATCAGTTGCAATGTCTCCATTTTCATGTGGATGGTCAACCCGTCAAAGAAATGTCAGGATGTGCTTATAAACTTTCTTTTGTTGCACCTTTTACATGTGAAAAATAAAACACTGAAAAATGTTATGCTGTTATAGATAGCTTCTGCTGATGTGTCGAATGTGGTTCAGGCCCTTAACTCTGGTTTTGTTCCAGTGAGTTTTAAGTTTCTCACCATATCGTACTATTTTCAAGAGATATTAATGGTAATTCTGACTCAGTAATTGTGATTTAGGTTCTGCACGGGGATGCAGTTCTTGATGAATCACTGGTATGTGGTTTCTAAAAAGAGTCTTGTATGCCAATGATTATAGTTGATTAACATTTGTTTCTAATTGTTTCAGGGATGCACTATATTAAGTGGAGATGTAATCATAAGCCATCTGGCATCGCACCTGAAACCTCAATTTGTTGTTTTCCTTGTATCCTTCTCCACCCCGTACTTTTTTTTTCTGCAATATGAATAGCTTGAAACCAATAAAATTAGATTTATATATTGGGTGAGCCTGTTTTTGTGAAAGGTAAATATGCTCAGTTTTTCAAAGGGAGTGGTCTAATTGACAGATAGAAGGTTAGATGATTCTCCATTTTCAGCTAAAATTAGCGTTCCAGGATGTACACTTGTCATTTTTGTTGTCATATTATCTGCAAGTTCCTATATAACGAGCAATGAAGACAGATGTTTTCGGAGTATATGACCGTCCTCCTTCAGAACCTAATGCCATACTCCTCAGGGAGATTGGTGAGCACACATTTTACCTCCACTTCTGTATGTATATCATAACAATGATTGATGTTTATATCAGTGTTTGACTTGATCTGATGATGGCAATGACAGCGGTACGTGAAGATGGCAGCTGGTCCGTTGTAAAACCAACATTTGAAGGCACAGATAAGCAAGGTTAATATTTCTTAACCGCTTGCGAAGTATCTTGAACACAATGACAAAAATGAAATCTTATGTGACTCTTCAATAAGGATAGATGATTGGCAGATAACTAGTCTAAAATATATGGCAACTAGGAGATGATACCATATCTTATGGATGTTCGGTAGGGCAAAATATAAGGAAAGGTAATGAAGTATATGACAGAAATGGTTTCTTTCCAAAGTGAGAGAAATCTGGAAAATGTATATCTCGGTGCTTCCATCTTTGTAGCCTAAAAATGTAGAGAACTATTTTATGCATTAAATCATAGAACTCACGATACAGGTAATTGCATTTCTCCGGAAACCTTTCTCCGTGTACTCATTTCTCCATGTTTGTTCTGATATTAATGGTTTTTCAGCCGGTTTTGGTCTCCTTATGTGGATATTATTCAGATTCATATTCGTTTGTGTGTTGTTTGGCTGCTTATATAATCTTGTATGTGTACCGGAATATAGTGTACTGTAATCTTTAAGGAGCAAAGAACTTACAAAATTTGTTTTGTGATTTTTCATGCAACAGTTGAGATTAGTGTAGCGTCCCATGATACAACAGGAGGGATGGTAACTAAAATATCTGAAGCTGCAATGATTGCAAAACTTGGGATCGACGTGTATATTGTGAAGGTGCATATAATCCATATTTTTCATTCATAACTTTATTTATTTAATCTATAGTCGTCAATTCACTTCGAGTATTTTCTCTTTATAGGCAGCAACAAAACACTCATTGACAGCCCTAAGCGGCCAATTGAGAGAGGAAATCCCAGAAGATTGGCTTGGAACAATTATCCGTTATGTTTCATAACGTGGTCATGAAAGTGCATTCTGCAACTCTATTCTTTCACTAGATAGAGTATTGGGCATTTGCAAGTCTGCTCTTTGTTGTTGTATCATGTAATCATAATAATAAATCCCAGCTGATTTTGAGAAAAATTCTGGCAATCATTTTATATTAGTTGAGTTAACCTCTCATATCATAAACTCATTTAAATTTGGTTGCTCTCTAACCTTTTCTTTAATTTGCTAGACTAGTCTAATCACAGACCTTTGTAATGTACACATGACAATTGGGAACTTCTGTGCAAAGAAAAAGGCCAGGTTAGATAATCAAAGAGTGTACGTGTCAAAAAAAAAGGTGGATTACACATTTGTGGGCACAACATTAGTCATGGTAGAAATCTTTGTTTCAAAAATATTAAACCCTTCTGTATAAACTATTATTTACTTTTAAATTCAATGCTATAAAATTAAAAATATAATGATTAAACACTAAAGGAAAGAAAATACTGAATGACATAAGCATTTGAAACCTAGAGAGACAAGCCAAAGGAACAAGATAAGCACTTCATAATGTTCACACAAGTGGCTTCCCAAACAAACGAGATGCGAATATCCTTCTCCCTGACAGCCAAAATCTCAAAAGACTAAACACATCAAATAGAAACCGAAAGAAAACTAGGAAGTGCATAAAACCTAATAGACATCAAATAACCACCATAAATCCAGTATATGGTTCTGAATTAACCGCACAAAAACCCTATATGGTAAATCTAAAAATAAGACTCGCCCTTTTCAACAAGTAGTCTCAGAAACTCATTTTACTTGTGACCAATATCCTTGATGGCACAGATCTGCTCTTCACCCATTGCAGACATGACTGTCACAACAAGGTCCTTTCCTTCCTCAAAACCTTCCTTAATCTGTAAACGATTTCGACACTTGGGTTAGCACAATGATCTTGTATCGGAAAAAAAACCCTGAAATTATGAACCCCTCACGCAACTTGTAAATAGAAAATCTAACACATTTTACAAATATAAAAGCATTAAAATCGTTATACACACTTTTGGACATATGTGTCAACGAAACTTAGCATTTGTGTCAACAAGATCCAACTAGAAACATCTATATTAAGCTTACATATTTGACCATGATCATCATTTCAAACATATTGAGTATTGGCTCAAAAGGATGGAATTGCCTTCATCAAAACATTTTATTTTATTTTGGTTATCCTAGTTATCTGACCCGCCTTGGGAGCCAACTAATCCTAGGGCGACCACCCACAAAGGGGATATATCTTTTTGCTCCAGGTATTTTCACCCTAGACCAAGCGGACCACCATCCTTGTATTTGTACATTTAACGACAAATTGCAAAGTCATAAGATGGTGATTTCAATGTGGTGGATGTGTTATTTATTAAGCAATCGGAGATGAAACCGAAATTAACAAGTTATATATACTAACCTGCTTGAGTAGAGCATCATCAGTTGGAAGCTTGAGGTCATCCTTGGTACCACCACTCTCAGTCAACAGACTCACCTAAACAGCAATTAAGTACAGTATAAGCATATACAAAATATACAGTAAAATAAAGGAATCAAGGAAAAATAAGGAGCACATACATAATCATCTTCAGATATATCGATAAGCTGGTAGTCAGTACGGTTAACATTTGGAACCTGCAATCCATAATTACATCATAGGTCACATAACCATAAATCAAAAAACCACAAAAAACAAAGAAAACTTGATAATAACTCATCACTGAAAAACACAAAACATAC
This sequence comes from Asclepias incarnata, assembly GCA_025447715.1. Taxonomy (NCBI): domain Eukaryota; kingdom Viridiplantae; phylum Streptophyta; class Magnoliopsida; order Gentianales; family Apocynaceae; genus Asclepias; species Asclepias incarnata. Next base: position 9,149 of record JAOEHQ010002991.1, read on the forward strand.
ATCACAATTGTGGGAAGAAGGAACAATGTCTTCAAGTTTCTTTCCATTGAAGATATCAATTGCAACGAAATGACATTTAGCATGACCATGCTTGCCAGTCTTCGATGTTGACACTTCCACAACCTGCAGCAACAATTTACAAGATCAAGACATAAAACAGACTGATAAATATAAAAATCAATCCATCACAAACTGCAACGACATAATTATCCGTCACATAAATCTATAACAAGCTCAAAAAACACGCAATAAAAAGTGGATAACCATTGCTTGTAGATCTGTATGGGTGGGTGGTAATCAATCAAACAGTTTATCATACATTTACCAAACATTTCTCCATAACACAAATCACTTGTTGCAACAATAATAGTCAAACCACACTCTCGATATATTATATCACATACAGTTATATAAGCAGGTCACGATATTAACTTTTCAATGCAAAAAATTACATAAAACTTCCTCATGTAACAGCTAGAATACACACACACGACAAAGATATACCTGAATATACACATACACGTATACCTGAATGTATACACCTGAAACACATATACCAGCATATATACATACACATATACCAGAACATATACATACACATATACCTGAATATATACACACACACACATATACATACAGACATATACCAGAATATATACATACACACATACACCAGAATATATTATATACACACATATACCTGAATATATACATAATTACATACACACACAGATATACCTGAATATATACATAAACACATATACATGATTAAACACATATACATGAATATACACAAATATACATACAGATATATACATGAATAAATCCATACACATATACTGATATGCATACATACATACATACAACTGTTAAACAAATACATAAACATCAAAGCTTAACAAAAACATTATCAAATCTATAACCAAAAGTTAATCCAACACCTTAAAATAAAAATAAATAAAAAATAAAAATCAAATCAGATCTAAAACTCAAATAAAAATCAAAATACATAAAACATACACATAGAAATAATAAATAAATAAAAAAAAGAGTAAAAAAATACCTTGCAAGCACGATTCTTAATAACGATGTAACCGCCTTTCCTGATAGCACCAGCTTGCTGTGGGAAAGTTTTTGATGCTCCAGCATCTGCCCCTGACTCGAATTGATGCTCTTCGTCCGACATCTTCTTTCAATTTTCCTTCTTCTTTTGATTTGATTTACCAAATAAAACTTTACAACACCACCACTTTGGGGCTACTGATGTTATTTATATCAATATATATTATTTATTACCTTTTATTAGGGTTTATAAAGTTATATAAGGATTGTGATATCCTGGCCGTTGGATTAGGTTATATTTGCTTTTTGTCATCCCTCTGCTTCTTTATTCTTTGCTATTAGCCCCCTTCTTTTTATATATTTTATCAATCAATATTCTATAATACAACTTTACATCTTGTTTAAACCCTAAAAATTTTATGATTCGAAATTATTAACATATCCTCACACTTTAAATTTTGTTAGTCAAAATTCTATATTTTATAATTAACTCATTAAATTACAAACTTATTTATAAGTTATGATTTATAAAGCTTAAAGAATGATACTAAGGGTGTAGATAAGTTATCCTTACTCACAAACTACTTAGAGATCATTAGAAAAAAATATTTGAAATCTTTGGAGTCAAGTTTAGTTTGAGCTCGAGCCACCCAGAGTAAAAAAAATTATTTTTATGTTATACAATAGCATCAAGCAGAAAAGTATTAGTTCAATGGAACGTGTTATTAACTAATACTCCGTGATACTATTACAGATACTTTAAAAATTAAAACCGATAATCTAGTAATTTAATGCAAGTTTACAATAACATGTTAATTTATTATAGTTTGAACCTGAACATGAAGACGTGTTTCAGTTTTGAGCTTCAAGTTTGGAGGTCGTGCCAATTTCAATGTTTCGACTTATCTTGGCTCGATAACTTAGCAGCATATGCATTTGAGATGGTTGAAAGAGGTTTGTCACAAATTAAACATTCCAATGCACTTTCATCTCAAACAAGATACATACAATCAAACCTAAGTTTCAACGTGATTATGCTAATGTTTTAATGACTATCTTAATACAATACCGGAAAATCCTATGTTTAGTTATCCGTACAAGAGGATACGTACAATTAGACCAAAACTAGTAGGTAGCCATGTATTAAAAATAATCTAACCCCTGCACGTTACGTCATGGTTCAACAACTCCTTCATATAAAGTATAAACATTGTGTGATATTAATCCTTTATAAAGGTAAGAAGATGCGCATAGCCTAGAACACAATTATATCCTTTATTAAAAGAAATCTATATGAATAGTAGTATTTTGTCTTTATATGAATTTTTAATATATATATTTAGTTTTATTAAAAGAAATCTATGTGAATAGTAGTATTTTGTCTTTATATGAATTTTTAATATATATATTTAGTTTAGCTAATATTAAACAAAAGATGTCTTGGTAGGAGTGGTTTTCTCCCCACCTTACCTCTAGGAGCTCTTGGGTTCGAGGCCAACAGCCCCCTTCCCCTTATTTTTTTTTTCTTTCATTTTTTGGGGGGCTTTTGTGAGTTTGTCATTTACAATTTTTTTTTTAATTAGGATTTTGAAATTGAAATTTTGCCCCTTTTCTTTCTTTTATATTTTTATATTTTCTTTATTTTGCCTCCTTTGTTTTTTTTCTTATATATTTTTATATATATTTTTTTTGTAACACTTTTTTTTATACATTTGGTTGTATTTTTTATTTTATTTTTGGGTTTTTTTTACATTTTGTTTTTTTTATATTCTTTTAGTAATATTTTTTTTTAATATTTTTTGCTTATAAACTTTTCTTTTTTTTTAATTTTGATTTTTTTTCAACTATTCTTTTTTTTTGTAACATTTTGTTTTACACATATTTTTTTTGGAATTCTTTTTCCATTAACTTTTTGTTGTATTTTCCTGTTTTGGTTTGATTTTTAAAATTTTTTTTTTACCATTCTGTCTCTTGGTCATTTTTTAAAGTAAACATAAACATGAATTTGTTGTTGTAGTATTGCCCTTAAAAAGGAAAACGGACACGTGACAACTTGATTTTTTTTTAAACATTTGTTTTCTTTTGAACCAATTGAATACTACATATTCTCTTGAGAAAGTTTGTGGTTTTCTTTAGCCCCCAGCCCATTAACGCATACGCTTCCAGAAACCGCCGCCGCCCATCGGGCGGCGCAAACCACCTAGTTGTTATAAAGAAATAGGACTAAAGTGCTTCATTTCAATATTTTATGGGTAGGCTGTTAGCCTTGCTAATTGACATCAGCTTGGCCAGCTTCATTTTTTTTTTTTAACAGCATAAATATGGATCTTTCTATTCCTACTAGAAACCCATAAAAACGAGACAGAAACAATCAAATGAAAAACTATACTAAATCTACGATCCTTGGAAAATACCACTGCATTCTTGTGTTTCCAAAGTGACCACCACCAAACAAAACAAATTGCTTCAATGATCATCTTATATGGAGGTCAGACATCTAAAGCTTTTATCCAATCCAACACCACTTGCATTGTTCCACCCGGGATATGCATCTGCAGCCAATCCGATATCAAGATCCGTAACTCATTATTAAACTCACAGGTCCTGAATAGATGGAGAGCATCCTCCAATCCGAACGTACACAAGCTACAATATAAGTTTGATTGGCAGTTGTAGAAGTTTGATCATTCACCAACACACTTGTTTTCTACAATATAAGTTTGGCAATTTGTGCCCTTCGTTAGACACTATTTATCACATTTACCTGATGATAAAACCACTTACAGGTCGTGCAAAGTCACTAGAAGCAACAGGGCAAATCTGTTTGGTGCAGAGGTCACTCGTCTCACTGTAGACCCCGAGAAAGTAGTATGAAACATCAATCCCAAGGATCACTCCACGTTCCTGCATATCGACACCGTTCACTTTTAATATGCTGCTATTTGCTAATATATTGTAACATACTTCAAGGTAAATTGATTTTAGATGCGCTTCCAAGGACAAAGTTTTGACAAATTGTTCGTTTCATCAGTTAGTAACTTGGTATAATACGATAATACATTAAAGCTTATATTATACTATGAACTATCAACATCTGATTGTTGAATAATATAAAGGGCAAATAATTGAAACAGTACAAGCAATAAAAGAAAAGAACACACCTTGTTTCAATCGAAGCATTGCAATTTGCAAGCCCTTAAGTAACCATCAAAGAGGTTCATATTGTGCAGAATAGGCCCAACATCATCAAAAGCAAACCAGTATGAAAAATCTCCAAAATATTAAAACCCTTATTTTCACACAAGAGTAACATCAAGGGATTCCAACCCGGTGAGAATTGGGGAAGAAGAAAGTGTGCGTTTGGATGAAGATGAGCTCCTGTAGCTAAGGCTACATGATGGGGTTGTTATTGGTTTGCTCCATGGTGGAGAAGAGGAAGAAGTGCAAAAGGTAAAGAATAGCAAAGTTTGGTGGCCAAAACCAAAAACCCACAAGTTTACTGTAGCCAAGGCTACTTGAAATGTAATACATATATAATATAATGATAACAAAATCTCATTTGTTTCTCAAAATGTAAAGCCCTTCTCATAAACATTTTAAGTTCAATTCCCATTATTCTTAGATCCCTTTTGAGCATCTCTACTCAAGATACACACTACACCTTAAAAAAAATACTAAATCTATACATTATACAATAATACAAACACTATGTAATGATTTAGATACCTCACTTGCCAACAACGGCCTGATACAAGAAGAATGAATACAAACTACTCAGTGTCATTTTCTATTTTTCTGTCATTTGCTTTACAAAGGCATTACATGGCCGCAACTGATAAGTTAATCAACTACCCCCTTGTGGGGTGGAGAAGAATATAAATATGGGTTTAGACAAGTTCTGAACCTCCTGCAACAAAAGAACATGACCTAGAGACATGTGTACAACAGCAGATTCATTGTTTCGAACAAGTGAGTGAACAAAAAGCTGCACAGACATAAAACCATTAGTTTAGAACTTGACACCCTTCAACCAAAAACCTAAAATAACATTCATGTACAGAAGCTTTGACCTTTGTGATTAGGATTAAAAAATCATCTAATTTGAACTTCCAGCTGAGAAGGAACCAATGTATTGGTCATCCATTTGATGTATGTATATCTTTGGAGGTATTTCCCTGTATAAAATTTCAAGATCAGATGACAATAATACGCTAAAGAGTTACATTGATAACTAAATCAAAATTTGAACTCCCTGAAATAGTATTTGACAAGAATGGAAGATAAAGATAAAGCTATCAGGGTTATTCTTGTAATCATGCCTAATACATTAATTATATATAAAAAGTACCGATGTGTCATCCTCACCTGACCTGTTTGACTTGAATTAGAAATTACCCATCTGAACCATTACCCAACCTGCCTGACCCGATAGACTCAAACTAGAAGATACCCATTCTGACCCATTACCCAACCCAGATGACCCTCCCACTTTGTCACATCTACTCTGCTAGTTATTCAGCATAGGCACAGTATTACAGTAAGACACGGTAACTGGCTCAACAACCACCAAACCTACTGAGATTCATACCAAAGTGAAACTTTGAAGGAACAATGACAAAAGGGTTAACAATGGTCTCACCCTTTTTAGGACAACACAAATGTAGCATTTATGTCCAGACATGTCTTGTGCGTATGACAGCTTAAAGGGAATGAAGAATAATAATGCAGATAGCAAGAGAAGACATGAGAAGATATACTAACAATTCATTCGCTTCTTGGAATGTGTAGCTTGAAGCAACAGCCAACAATCGTCCTTCACGGTTGTAAGATAATGAGGCTATACTGTTTTCAAACTTCGGCATCTAAGATAACACAAGATCAAAACTGTGTCAAGCCCCATGAATTCTTTTGATAAAGAAAAAATTTCCGATTATGATTGCCTATTTGGAGCTAATTTAATACATACAGAATCCTATTAAAAAATTTACTTTATTTCAAAAAGAATGTCATCATAGGATTATGTAACATACCTCAAATACTCTCTTTTTACTTTGAGCATCCCATATTGTGACATGACCGTCATTGTCACCTGTTACAAAGACGCCATGAATCCTAATCACAATAAAAATTATCATCAGTTGTAAACCTCTGAGTTCATAGTTTAAGAGTACTCAAAGAAATACATACGATGGACTAAAAACAATATCGTTCACAGTTGCAATGTTATGCCTTTTCTCCCTTGCATTTGGATGACATCGAAAAGTGTATCTACAAGGGAAAAGGAATAGTAAAACGTACAATTTATACATGAATATTGAATGATGCTTGAAATGGAAAATGTAACTTATTATCAAGCTCTAATAGAGTACCACATCCGAAGTATATACTTTAGCTTGTGTAGTTGCAAGATGCATAAACATACCCATCAATATTTTGGTTGGATGGATTAAAATACTTCAATGCAACACGTCCTTCAACTGATCCAGCCGCAACTCCTGCATTAAAATGTATATATGAAGTAGATGTGGATAAATAATGACTCGTTCGTTGTTTTGGTTAGATGAAAATCGGTAAAACAGGATGGAAGTCACTCTAAGTCTATTTCTAGAGCATACAACCTTCCAACATGATTTACTCAGAGATTTAGATCAACGGTATAACAATGTTGTAATTGTGATCATAACTAACGTATAGTTACTTATAAAAATTATTAATGGACAAAAAAAAATGTATGTGGGTCAAATGGACAACGCAACCTGGCCCAGCTTGTTTGGATCCTTACACACTTCAAACCAATCATGGTTTTGACTTGCCATTCAACCTGCCCAACCCACCCATCTTTCCATGTCTAAAAAGTTCCACATAATTCTTGTCGTATACAAGAACGATAAGTAAATCAATAGGCATAGAACAACTAATTTCCGTATAAGTTTCCAACAAGAGGTTTAAATTTTTCAGCATCTGTAAAATAATAATGCCGCCTAGTAATTATCCAATTGTACAAGATTCCAACAGTATGTCTAACAGAACAAGTTAGAGATAAAAATGATGAATATTCAGTCAACATACTAAACTCAGAAACTAAATTACTAGCATTAAACATCAATACATCAATACATAAGTGCTATAAGGGTCGTGAAAATTTATTACTTGTTACCTCGATCAAGATATGGCCGAACACATTTAATTTGGATGTCCATGTCTCTCCTATTAATTAATTTGCTGAAGTTGCGTAAATCGTACATATTAACTGATTTTCCGACAGCAACCATTGCAATAGACCCCCTAAGGGACAGAGATTTAACAGCCACATTAACAGTAGTTTCACAAGTCAGAGCCCTCTTTGAACGTGAATCCCAACATTTTATCTTTTTATCCCATCCACCAGTAATAACTTGACCTGCAAAAATGTAGACAAATTTCAAAAAATTTGGATACAAAAGGAAGCATAGAAACAGATGAAATATGATTTTCGTTATTCACAGTAACCATATATAAATTGTAATGTTAAATTGGTACCCTTATCCAACTAGCAGTTTGGAAGTAACAACTACTAACGGTTTACCTGTTTCAACAGAATATTCAACAGACGTGGCTAAATCATCATGCTTTCCAATAAAATTGCTGGCGCCTGAATGTATATCATACCTACAATTAATTCAATCGATGGGTATTGCGTGAATCAAAACTGAAATGAAGTAAAATGAATATGTGATGGATGAAAACTGCATAGCATAACAATTTAGTACATATTAAGGAGTTTGACAGCTAGAATATATTTCCAGTATTCTCGATTCAGTATTTAAGGAAAAGAAATATGAAGTTTTAACCAAGATTCAAGTGTTCTGTTGAAAGTAGTTTACTTGTTGCTGCATCATAACTTCAGTGTACAAGTGTCACTGTGTCAGTTATACACGCATTTGATGAAGGTCAAACATGTATTCTCACATTGATAACTGAAGATGAGCTCAGTTGCATTCAAGACAACCATAAGTTCTACAATCATTACTATCATTATAACGTGTTTCGGCTTTTTCCTAAAAAATATTTCAAAAACGGAACCAAAAAACACATTTATTACAAGATTTTGAGTACTAAATTTGAATTCTCGACTGAATTATACCTAAAGCACATAAACCTGCCATTCTTAAAAAAAGGACAGTATACAATTCGAAACGAACCTGGTTATGGAACAGTCAGAAGCAGCACTAAATGCAGCCGCTTCCCCTTGGAAACAACAATCCAAAAGCGCACCTTCCCCGGAAGTTTCGAAAACCAGCTTAGATCTATCCACATCGTATAATCTAATATTCTGCGAATACAAGATTTTATAATTCAATAGTTATTGACATCAACTATATAGCATAAAGAATTGCAAACACACAAACAAAATCCACAAAAAAGGATTACTTACAGTATCCCAGGACGAGATGAGAAGATTGTTGGATTCTGGAGCAAAGCGGATTCTGGAAATACCGTCTTGAATTGGGTTTTTATCGAAGTTTAAACAACTTACGTCCATCTTCGTTAACTGGAAACAGTTGAACTCATTTAGCCCTAACATACATTACAGTTTGAATAACAGCTAATTACTTATTTATGCAACAACTTACACTATTTTAACCGGTATATTCAACAAACTGGATATCTAACCAGTTAATTCAATCTTATTAAATTTTATAAGTGCAACAGTTTGCTTGTTTAGAAGGTAACTAATTACTTTATACCATTTGTAATGTAAATGCTGACGTGTAATGCGACGTTTACACGAAGAACATAAGACCGAATCAAACTTAATACAAATCAAAATACTATATATATATGTCTGTATCTATAATCAATAAATTAGCATAAAATACTAAAACCCTAATGTAAAATTAGATACAAAATTGCCGTTCTAAAAAAAAAAAAAAAAAATTAGATACAAAATTGAAACCCTAAAATTACCTAGTGTTTGTTTGAAGATCAATTCTGTAACTGAATCCGCTGATATGAGGTGGGTGGATGGCCGGAGTATAGGTGGCCGGTGACTGGTCACTGATGGCGGTGGTGATGCGACGGAAGGGGTGGGGGAGAAGCCGGAGTTTTGAAATTGTAGACTGTAGAGAGGGTTTCCCGCTCCCTATTTTTGAATACTTGTGTATAACTTAAATTTGTAAAATATGGAGGGTAGAATATAGACGCAACATGTTAGCACGGCGGATCGATAGTTTAAGGGTGGGGAGTGGGGACACCGACCCTAGCCAAATCGGCCCAAAATCTTAATTTATAATAATAATAATAAGGGTTAAGTCACGGGATTACCTACGTATTTTTCCCTTTGTACACGGTTGTCCATTTTACATTTTTATTGATACGTATCACCCATAAACTTTTAAATTTTGTACATGGTTGCCCATTATCTTCAAATC
>JAOEHQ010003012.1:0-18615 GCA_025447715.1 Asclepias incarnata
CATAATTGGCGAATTCGTAGGTTCAATTCCTACTGGATGCACGCCAATGGGACCCTCCAATAAGTCTATTGGAATTAAACTAAATAGGGAAATATTTTGTACTGCAAATTTGTGAAGAAAGAAATGACCAAGACCATCTTCTCTAACCCAAGTGTGTATTATTTTAAGCCTCAAAACAAATTTTCTACCAAAACAATCTTTTGATCCACGAGTCACTTTTTCCTGAATGGCACACAACCCGAAAACATCTAACACACAATTAAATCTTTATTTTTCAGCACCATCCATACCAAAATACGTCTACGAGTTATGAACAAATCCCACAAAAAATCACCTCCTGGGACCACCGCACGCGCCTCCACACGCCGCCGAAAGATATCCCACACGCATATCTGTTTCGTGTTGCGTGCCATTCGCAAAAAAGGTACAATCGACAACGTTTAGTGACGTCGTGGGTGGACACATTTCTCGTTTCATATGTTTAAGGGTAGTGATAAAGCTACAACATTTTTTTTATCCATTCACAACAATACCTGCATCAAACAGTTGTACAATACAGTCATATAATGCAAATATTGTTGTGAATGGATAAAAATGATTGTAACTTTATTAACTCCCTAGGTTTAATGGCGACCTTTTCTTATCGTGGGTCTCGTCCAAGAAAAAAGATAGCTTCCATGACCTATTTTTGTGAGTCAAAGGATTATTATAGTCCACACACATAGCAAAAATGATGGATATTGTGATTTTCTCTAAAGTTAAAGTAAACGGCCCGTAAAAACTAATCGCACCTACATGATCAAAGTTTAACAGCTAAACGTTGCATTATCGATTCATGTTGAGTCTATAAAGCCCGACGTTTGTGAGGATGACTTGGTCGCTGCCCATGGAGAGAGAGTCCATGGGCGTTTAAATACCTTTGATTGATCTGCACATCAAGAGTGCTATGACCAACCATGTACTTATGTGCAGGGTTTTTTATTTCCATTCAAATTCGTGTTTTGCTAGTGTTTCATGTACGTTTGAACTAAGGTTTGAACATTGAATGCCCAAGATGTCAAAAGTATTATATAGTTCTACCGAATCTTTTTTCCTATTCTCATTTTGCGAGATTGTTATAATCAAGAATCATCCCACTTGGTTATCATTTATGCAATAGAACACAAAAGTGTGCTGGGACAGAATGTGTGGATTTATAGAAAAAAAAAATATACTTGCACTAGACAGTTCTAAGAAAACGGGAAGAAAAAAAAATATCCTATCTTGGCATGCTATTCTACCTATGTATCATCATCCTTACAACAAAAGGCTTGTAATTATTGCATAGACTGGATGAAGAAATTAAAGACGGAAGAAAAGGATGGCATTTTGCATCTGATTACTGAAAGAACATATTCATAGAACATGGGAGTATATCAGTCAACTTCAAGAACAACTTTACCAGGAATTATCCTCTTATCTTTAGCATCGTGGGCCTCACGAACTTGTGTGATTGGGAATGTCTTTTCCACGGGTACTTTGAGCTTCCCAGCCTCAGTCAGCCTTCGAATTTCGTGTAAACCTTCTGCATCCGTCCTCATGTAAGTCCACCAATATTCTGCGAAAATGGACTTCAAGATTAGTATATGCAAGGTCAGAAACTAAACGTTGACAGCTTGACTGGCTTTGTCTCCAGTCTTGATAGATATGATGTGCAAAAACGGGCATCCGGTCAGGTATGAGTTGGCATAGAGATGCACAAACAGTACAAGGTCGAGGACTAGTCCAGGGTCCGGCCATAATCGGTGCAAAGCCCAGGTAAAAAAAGGGCCAGCTCCTGTAACCCCTAGGGCTGGAAAGTTCCATCTGTTGATCATTTTCATTTAGGAAATGTGTTAATAGGAAGGACTGGTCAAGACCCAGTAGGTGATTGTAATTTTTTAAGCATCAATAGAATTGTTGTTTGTTTTTTTTTACATCTTTTCTCTCAATAAAGTCTAGCATTTTAAAGTTTGTATACTCAACTTGAATTAAAAAAATGGATAACTGACCCATTATCGGCCCCCACCGACCAGTCTCAGGACCAACATGAAGGAAGGTAAATCACGTAGAAAAGGAACATGGGGTGTGATTTGAACCCTTGATCTCCGTTTTTATGCTGCCCTAGTGGTAAAGGCTTGGTCTCTATGGGTCAAAATACCTACAGGTCCTAAGTTCGAATTCTAGAAGCAAAAAAATATAACCCCTTGTGGCCATGAAGGTTCACCCGCGAAGACTCCGGGCTACCCGCAAAGTGGGTGGTCGCCCTGGGATTAGTCGGTTCGCAAAGCGGATCGGATACTAAGGTTAACCACCCCACCCCACCCCACCCCACCCCAAAAAAAAAACCTTGAAATAATAACAAGATAAGTTATGAAATACTGATACTTGTTAATTCAAAACTTAACAATTATAAATATATAATTATAATTTATTTTGAAAAATGGACCGGGAACCAACATAACCAGTTATAATGGAAGTGGTTATAAGCAGGACCGGCTTCTTCATTTTCCGGGCCAAGGACCGGTCTATATTGTGCCTTGTGAGTTTTACCTATTCCATGAGATAGTCGATATTGAAGCTGTTTCTTCAGCATAATGGCAGTGGCAGTAGGAAGGCCGATAGCCAAACCATATCTATCAGATAATGATGCAGACTCCCCCTAAAGCAGAAATGAACACGTGTCAAAAAGTAAAAAAGGTTGTAAGAAAAACAATTCTAAAACTCACTATTCATAAATTAGTCAAAGAAGCTATTCTATGCTACCTGCAGTGTCATATAATGTCCACCTCTCTTTAATAGATTGATGCCCAGCCGTTCAGTTTGTTGTATACCAATTGTGTCTAAGACAGCATTGTATTGCCCTTTCAGGGTTACTTCCAGATCCTGTACACCATAACCCAATAAATATGAGACCACAGCCTAATGGCACCCTTACAGCCTTGCTACTGAGCACTGACCAATCAAATCACAACAATCAAGGAGTCTTTGGATGTGCGCTTTGAATCTGATTACGATATTGCATAATCATAATCAGATAACAAGTTGTACTATAACATGTTGACGTAGATAGTATGGATGTGCTAATGCTACTTAACGTTGTAATAATAAGATAACCAGTTGTTTGAGGGTTTGGCTACTTCTGATGTAAACTTACAGATAAAATGCCCAAAAGGTACATTCTTGTATCTTTTTGAAGTTTTTAAACTTTTAATACGACAAATGTTTTTATTAACTATAAACTATATTTAAACAAAAATATTGAAAATGGTTCCACTGTTTTGTTTCAAGGTATCATTAGCAACAAAATGTGAGTAAAAAATATATGGGTAAATTGCCGTGGTCAATCAAACATGGTCAAGATCTCTTTATCCAAACACTAAAAACTGATTACATAGTCGGTTTTATGACGCACATCCAAAAACCATTAGATGTATCAAATCAAATACGATACTGCTTGGAATTTAATCACCTCAGAAGTATAATCGAGTGCCTGTTCAGCACCAGCTGCCAGAAGGCGCTCTATGCTTTCACTTTCACAGGTGGCTGAAACTGCACAGCCAGCTGCAACGGCAAGCTGAATGGCAGAGTATCCTACAGCTCCTCCTCCACCCACCACCAGAACTCTTTGTCTGTGGACAATTTATGTGTAAAATAATATGAAAGATTTGCTATAAAGCAATATGTTTTTTCCTCTTCTACTTCATTTGTTTCGTGTTCTGAACTACATAAAACTACTCAGTTTCAGATAATGATGTGCTAAAGATACCAACAGGCCTTTGGCCAATCGGTATCTTCGTTGCCCATCAACCAAGAGGTGGTGGGTTTACGTCTCAAATGAGACATAGATGCATTATTGTCTTATGTGTGTGAGTCTTTGCTGTTCAAAAATGACCTAAAGGTAACAATTGCTTAACGGTGAGAAAAGCTACTCCATCTAGACATAGTTCTAGCTTAGGATAACAAGACATGAACAATAAACAAAGATTGATATTCGTTAAGTTTCGTGGAAGACACAAACAAAACAATAACTCATGTAAATATATGACTATAAGAGATGTCGAAAAGAATTTTGACGTAAAGCCACATAAATGATACAAAAGTTAAGTTATTTGTATTAAGGATAAAACTTGATCAACACGTAATTGCAGCAAAATGATCAGTATCCAATAATAGCAGAGCACAACAATTTAATCATAGGATATACTGGTCAAACAGCAAGGATAGGAGATGAAGAGGGATGGTTGAACTACATAAATAGATTGAGGTGTTATTCTGTCCCGCTGTCAGGTTCACATTTAAATCACGTTCAACATTTTAGACATTACAATTAGTTTCCTAAAATCTAAACTATGACATTTGTAGGCCCCAAAAGAAAGGCCTACATCCACTGATCTTATTGCATAAACCTGTTCATTTGTAATCAAACATTTCCTCTGTGACTCACATGATGAATTCTCCCATTACCTGAAGATACTATGCGTCTTTTGATGTCAAGCATTAGGTTAAAATGTGTACTGATACATAAAAATAAGTTCATGATTTTGTTGCATTGAAATTAACAAGTCTCTTACAGCAACCATCATTGTCATATGAAATGATACCAATAGGAGCTATCGATGTTTTATAATGTGCATGTGAAATATTTCAGTAGATCAAGAAGTTGTTAAATAAGTGCCATAAAATTTACCCCTTAGTTATCCTGGCAGTAGATTTAAGAGCACGCCATGCTGTCAGAGCAGCAAAAGGGATTGCACTTGCTTCCTGCAGGATCACAAAAGTTACATACATAAACCAAGGTCAATTTCCTGAAAAATATGCAATTAGCCAAACAGATGGCCCACATGTACTACCAACGGACGGAGCCAAAATAACCAATACTACTCTTATATTTTGAAGCAAGCATGAAAGTAAGTTAGATGGTATAAAACGCAACCTTAAAATCATCCTCCCAGGCTTGGTAAACAATTTATAAGGCACTAAACACACACACACACGCTATCGTGATGTCCAAAAACCATAATACATACCACATGTGAGATCGTTGATGGTTTTGACGTAAGCTGATCTTCAGCGAGAATGGCGTAATCAACATAAGTACCTCTCACAGCAGTTGGATGCAGAGCACCAAAAACTTCCTGCCCAACATTAAGAGTCTGAACAGAATTTCCAACTGCTGCAACTTCACCACTAACATCACGGCCCAAAACTAGTGGAAGAAGTGACTCAAACAGAGAACGGCCATAGCCTGCTCGCATCTGAAAAAGAAAATGGAACATGTATAGCTGAGAAAAACTGCCCCAGTAGAGACCAGATAAGAAACCACTAACGAGCTAAGAGAATCAATGTTCACTATTTTAATTCAAATACCATGCTACAACGAATGTAACTGCATGCCTAATCTAATAAAGTTGCCACATAACAGGTTGACAGGCATGCTTGCTCACGAAATCATTTTCCTGAACCTGTAGAATGATTATTGTAGAGTGTTGTTTGTTTCATAGCCTCTCACATCGAGAGGACTTGTTTGTTTTTTCATGCTTTATGATGGCTATCTCACTATTCTTTGGGTTAATTTCAGTATCCCATCACAAGCTGAGCAGCTGCTTTCACAACCCTTCTCAAGAAAACAATATTAAAACTAAACTTAAAAATTCCTGAGGCAATGAAATTATTCCCCAACTGAATAAAAACAAATCAACTTGCTACCTAAATATATGTTCTTGTAAGGTTCTAGTTAATGGTTTTTCATTAGTTCTGGCACATATCTTATTTTATATACGGTGTCTTTGGCATAAGTATGCACGCTTGAAGAAACACGTGCTGCTCCTAGTAAATGATACAGATACTGACATGAACATCAGTGAGAAATAAAAATAAAAAAGAAGAAGGAGAAAACTAGGCTAGACGCTAACCCATCCGCAAACTAAAAATACTCTCACAAATGATTTTTGACCCACAGCCCTTTAATTATGAAAAGTATGCCTGTGTGCTCTCTATTTCCTTGACGCAACAGTAAAATTCTGTAAGCGCCAATAGTCCAGGCGTCCGGCTATGTTACATCAACATTTTTTTATGAAAAAAGGGTCAGTGTTATATACAGGAAGGACGTAGAGAAACATCTAGTTATGCAAAAAAGTGTAGGAAAGATTTTGGAAGTGACATGTGTTTGACACAACAATGATTTTCGGTGCATCAGACTCGTGTCACTCCCAAACTCCTTCCTCCAATTTCATCCGTAAGAAGATTTTTCTCTCGAACCTCACACATCTTATATTAGAAGCTCAGCATATTACAAGACGGTAAACTTGAAATAACAATAACACATCTTATATTCCCTAGCTCAGCATTTCGTTTCACATATTTTTCTTGGGGAAAGGCGTGTGGTCCAGTCGGTCATCAACGTTTTGTTAATCAAATATATAGAAATATAAAATAAGAATTACATTCTCCCATATAGAACCCGGTAGCAAAACGCTCAATTGTCTCCTTATCTAAACCTTCCACATATACTTAATCATGCGAATTCCATGAAGTCCCTCTGGTAAAAAATAAATAAATAAAAGATTAACTCGAACACGTAAAATGCAATGACTAATCATTTCTAACTTCACATAATTAACTAATAACTCTTCTAGTAATTAATTTCAAAACTTCCACATCATCAATTATCAATCAAATATGATAACAGCTAAACACAATATATATATATACATCCATTAAAAAAAAAACTCACTCTAGTATCTAAGGGATTGACCGAAACGGCCCGAACACGAACAAGGACCTCATTGGGTCTAAGATCAGGAACACCAACATTATCATGAACCTCAAGGACATCAGCCCCACCGAACCGCGGCAACAGCACGCCTCTGCACCTCGTTACAATACTTCTTCTAATACAACCTCCACTTCCTCCTCCTCCTCCTAATTGGTTTCTGTTGATTGAATTTGATGAGATTTTTTTAAGTATTAACCAACGCATCTTGTAATTAATTTAATTAATTGTGATTATTATTAGTAATATTATGAGTGATCGGAAATTTGGAAAGGGAATTTTAATTTAACAGTGTGGCGATGGACGTGTCTGTGTTTGTATCCGCAGAGTGGCCATTGCCAAGAAGAAAAAAAAAAAAACACACTATGTATATATGTCTCTATTTTATTTTTTTAAATTTATTTTCTTCTTCAAATTATTTCCCCAACTGAACCACCCTCATGAGTCAAGTTGGCTTAGCGGTTGCGAGTCGATTGAGTTAACTTTTTTCAAATGAAATGTAGAGTATCCTATTATTATTATTTTCTTTGTGCGTATCCTACGTTTCTTGTCTCTCACTATCTAATTTCATTTAAATCATTAGTAGTGTTTACTATATAATATAACTCCATAGTCATCAAACTAAGTGATCCTTTATTATTATTATTATCTTTATTCCTATATACAAAAAATAATAATCCCCAAGTCATTCAAACTTTGAAATGACTATATTAAGTAAATTGGTTATTATTATTATTATTATCTTTATCTTTACTTTTATATTAAAAAACAATTCCCCCAAGCAATTCAGATTTTGAAATAACTATATTAATTAAAGTGATTTTTATTATTATTATTATTATCTTTACTCCGAACAGTCATTCAAACTTTAAAATGACTATATCACTCATCCTTTTTATTCACTAATTTAATATAGATCACACTACCTCCTTACATCAATTATTTTTACATACACCGCCACACCACCACCACCGCTGGCTTCCCCCACCACCTGCCACCGTCGCCGCCACCACCCACCTCCGCTGCCTGTCGTCGCCGCCGCTACCATCATCGCCATTACATCGCGCGGGCATGCATCTAGTATATACTAAAAGGCAGTTGTCCTAGTAGCTAGTAGCTTATTAACCAATTATAACGCTTGATTTCATCAAATTAAAATTTGCTTATGTCATTATTTTTTATAATTAAAATAAAAATTATGAACTCAATGAAAATTATTATATATATATATATATATATATTATTTATCTACAAGTTAAAGATAATGATTAAATAAAAAAAAGATATATAAGAAAGATAAACATTAGAACTCAATAAAGTTATCACAACTAACAAGAAGTTCATAATACCCAACTGATTTGATGATATCCCAAGTCTAACTCAATTTTATAAACCACGTACATCACATCTCAGTTTATTCGTTCTCTATAAAACAAAATATAATCTCATGTTATTCTTTCACCAATTGCGTCAAACCTTAAAAATATATAAAAAAAATATATGTTTTCAATATTTTAGAATTACATTCTTTTACTTTGATTTTACTTACATTCTTTATATTTAAATTTACCAGTTTGTTTTTTTTTATTTTTAAATTTAAATTTACAAAGTTTTTTTTGTTACTATATTTAATAATTCATGTCATTTTAAAAATATCATAAACCTCTCGTGTATTTAACACATGTCTAAATTTAGTAAGCTACTACATTAGCAATCACCTCTAATCTTCATGCATGTATCTGCTCGTAACTATTTTGTTACTCTTGAGAATCGTTCTTGGATAGTTGTATATTTCATAAACTTACTTTGGCGTTGTATATAAAATGAATTCAAACACGAAATTGGCATATATTCCGTAGCACAAATGTACTCGTTTTACTGCCAAAAATACAAATATAACACTACATATTATCCAAAGATAAAATTCATGTAACACGAGGGTTAAATTGTTATTTTAGAAAATTGATCACACAATTCAAAGTGATATCTACAATGACTCAATTGATATCTTATCCTTCATTAGACAAATGGTCGGAATGTATTTGGGTGTTATCTGATTTGTAAATGGTACGCCTTTGTGCTTGTGTGTCGTGTCGACAGAAGGAATGATATGATTGATAAAACCAGAAAAAAGGTTTTTTTAACATACGCTCACAAGACACATGTTACAATATAATACGCTCACAAGACACATGTTACAATATAATCAATGCAGCAAATCTTTTCTAAATTATTCATCTTTGAATCAACAAATTTTAAACTTCAACTGTTACTGTTTATATTTTAGGGAAATGTTAAATGCAGCCCTTAGGGCTGCACTTAACGTGCATAAAAAAATTGTACTTTCCATATCAAAAGCTCACCCCCTGAATTTTATGGTAAGTGTACAACTATTTAATGCACCTTATATACAGCCCTTGGGGCTTTGTTTAGCACAACCCTATATTTTAAGATAAATTTTTTTGTTATCGAAGATAATTGAAGTTATTACAAACTATACCTCTTTTTCAATTGAAGTTATCGAAAACTAAATTACTTTTGTTATGATATATATGTAATAGTGTAATACAATGGTATTATAAAAATATAATTTCAATTACTATTGTACCGAATGTCTATAATAGCAATACAATTTTGTTAATACGTAATAATGTACTTGTCCAAAACAAAACAATTTACAAAGAGAGCACATACATGGTCTCATACCAGCACCAACATCATCTATCATCCCAAATCGAAGACAATCCACAAATGCTTCTCTTCATAATCTTCCTATTGAAAAAAAAAAAAAAGATACAGGATTTGAACCCTTTATCTTATCCAATCAAGAATCGACCGTAAAATCAATCAACTAATACATGGAAACAAGCTAAAGACTTTGATGACAAGAAACGCCAAGTACTTCATCCTACTATATATAATTCTACCATCTTCTAAATTACCCTTCTTCCATAGCAACTGCATCATTTTCTTCTGGTGGGAGCTCAGAGTTTTCTACCTTATTATCGCTTACGTTTACTGCAACTTTTGCAGGTCCCTTCTCATTATTGTCCACGTTCTCTGAAAGTTGTGGCGGCTGCTTATTTTCAGCCTCTAGTGCATTAGGACCATTAGTAGGAAGAGGTACCTCAGTTTTAGTCTCGGTTACCTCCTCAACTACATTAGGCTCGTTAATAGAAAAAGGTACTACAGGCTCCTCCGCTTGCGTCTTTATTGCCTCCTCAACAACCATTGGATCAATAGTAGCA
The DNA here is from genome assembly GCA_025447715.1 of Asclepias incarnata. Classification (NCBI taxonomy): domain Eukaryota; kingdom Viridiplantae; phylum Streptophyta; class Magnoliopsida; order Gentianales; family Apocynaceae; genus Asclepias; species Asclepias incarnata. Next base: position 10,042 of record JAOEHQ010003012.1, read on the forward strand.
ACAGTCACCACGGGTTCCTCGGTTTTAGTCTCTACTGATTCGTTACCAGAAACATGCACTATGGATTCCTCGGTTTTAGTCTCTATTGTCTCCTCGACAACCATATGATCAATAGTAGAAGCAGACCCCACAGGTTCCTCTGTTTTTGTCTCTATTGCCTCCTCAACCACATTACCATCATTAGTAGCAATAGGCACCACGGGTTTCTCGATTTCACTCTCGAGTGCATTTGTATGAGGTTGATCAGGCACATCAGGTTGCATTTCATGCAATTCGGATGGCACTTCAACAGCAGAGCCATGCAACACAGATTCTTCCTGGGGCTCAGCTACCACAGGTTCTCCATCACATGGTTTCACTTGTGCTTCTGCTGAAGGAACAACTGCTGCAGGTGATATTTTAGTTGATGGAGGAACGGTGGATGACACTGATTGTGGCTCTTTAGATACTTCACCTGAAGCAGCAGGTTCAGCTTTATGACATTCTTCTGAAGCTTCAGTCGACGGAACCACCACACTTGTTTTCACTGTTTGCAGTTCCTCTTTTACTTCGTCTGAAGAAAGTAGGACCATTTCTACCTTATGTGGCTCTACTGATACTTCACTTGAAGAATTAGGCATCACAGGTTGTACTTTCTGCAGCTCAACTGGTGCTTCATCCGAACGGGTGGGTGCCATGGGTGCAACAATTTGAGACTCTGCTGATTCTTGGGTTGATGAAACAGGTTCCACTTTTTTTGGCTGAAGTGATGCTTGGTCAGATGGAGAAGGCACCACAGGTTCCGCTTTTTGAGGCTCAGCTGTCTGTTGGGCTGATGGGGCAGGAAGTACAGAGTTTACTTTCTGCTGATATCGTGGCAACTCAAGATTAGAAGCAGGTTCTACTTTTAACTGCGTTTGTGATCCTCCTGGTGGAGGTGCAGGAACTGGTGAATCTAGTCTTTGGCGCTTTTGTGGTGCTTCAGCAGGCGAATGTGGTTCCACTTTATGTTGCTTTGGTTGTGCTTCGGCTGGAGGATAGACTCTCAAAGTGCTGACTGTATGAACATTATTGGTAGCACCATTTTTATTCTGTTTAGTGGAAAGAGACCCATTCGTAGCATGAAGTTGCTGCAGCCTATAATCAGTTTCAGGTCGGCGGCAAATCTTTCTCAACGCCACAATTTCCTGATATTAAAGAATTAAAGCTATTATTGAAAACTTATGTATCAATGAGAATTAAAAGATAACAAATATATGGTTGCATACCTCAGACTGATCATGATCATAACGCACCAAAAACCTACAACGACAACCACGTACATCATGCCGCCTCCGTTGTGCGTCTAAGACATGGGCATCAAAGTAAAGAGCCTGCTCCTTACCTTCCTGTAAAAGAATTCAAGTACTTTTAGAAAACGATTCTATATTTTTTTATTATTATTATCAAACAGAACTGGATTATCTGACCTGAAAACAAAGTATAAGATCGGAAGGGAGAACAGCCACGCATTCAGATGCTTCACACGGAAGAGACCTTTGTCTCACATTCTTGCGCACATTCACCCATTCATCCTCTTCAGCTCCAAAACCAGCAAATCGAACCAGAACTTCCTGAGATAATTATTATAACATGATGAAATATATTTATATTAAAAAAAAAATCATGGAAATAGGAAATCATGTATAGAGTTGGTTTTATAATTACCGGATCACCCTCAAGAGACCTATGTGATAGAAAGGTTGAAACATCATACCTACAAACAGCACCACAAAGATTAAACAGTGTTCAACAAAAATAACCTTCTCTTACCATTTGAGGTGTCAATAGTAACCTTATTCCTGGATATGGGTTTATTCGAGTTATATTTCACCTCTAACTGGTCAAATGGGCAAAGTTTAGAACTAGGTTAGAAAATGGAATGGATCAAACTGATCCAAAAAGTATTTACCCAACCTCTTGAATCGCATTCGTTAGATAACTTACATTAATAGTTTAACAATATAGTTTCCGTAATCATATTTAATACATTTACTAATCCAAAAATATTCAACAAAAGAGGGACAAGAAATGTTTGTGGGTCAACCCAACTTGACACAAATTTTTACCAGTATCCAATAAAATCCATCACCCAACCCGCCAAATTTCATACTTACTCAAAGATATGGTGGCAAACACTAATTTTAAATAAACATCTCTAGATACTAACCATGCACCATCCCTAGCAGATTTAGCTTCATACTCCATCTGGGAATTATCGGTGACCCTTCCTGCAATTTGTAGTGGGCCAATTCATAACTTAAATATTCTATGTTTCCTTAATGTCATTTACAAATTACTTAATAACTAAATTAAGATTAAAAATAACAAGTATACCTGAAAAAGCAGGGAGGTGCTGTGGCGCTTGTGGAAAGGTTCTAACCGACGCTGAGTTGATCAAGAATGCAAATTAGGCAACGAATGAAAACTTTTAAAACAACTGAGATTGGTTCTACCTGAAGGAACAGTCGTATGCTGTGGTGCTTGAGGCATAGTTCTAACAGTGGCTGCAACATCAAGAATACATGTAAGTTCCGTACAACAAATACTGCCAAAAGAACAGCAAATTAACCCACCTGAAGAAACAGCATGTGGTTGTGTAGCCATAGGTACAGCTTTTACCAAACCTGAATCAGCTTGTGGCATATTTAGACTCCCTGGTGATTTGGATTGTTTGGCCCTGATAGCATATCGTCTATTCTGAAACCAATTCCACACCTGTTTCATTTGAACTTCAATCTTTCCCTTGCGATCTTCAGAATTACTACACACCAATAGATCCCATGTCAGAATGCGACATCTAATGATGATAAATAGATTGAGCTCAAATTTAAACCGTATAATTTAGCTCTGAGTATAATATTATATACCTGAACTTTTCAGCTAAAGAAACAAGAACTTGGCGCTCAGGCATCATCACTTTGTGTGCTTGCAAGATGGATTCCATCTCCGCAATCTTTAAAGAAGAAGATAGTTAATAGTACCAACTTGTATACAAAAAATAACATATGAATAGAGTTGCATAGTATCTGATGGAAAACAAAGATGTACAAGAAAGCTTTTATTACGTAAAAAGTTCCATTACATAAATAGTTAGGGACAGGGAGCATATTCAATTCTATCATGCAAATAATACAAGAACCCCCTTCCCCAAAGGTATCTAAACATATAAATAAATAAAGCTCAACACTCGAAGATTTTGAACGTTCTTAACATAATTGTATATTTCAAACACCTTACAATTTCCTATGAGAAGAATGCATTTTGGAGTAACATATTCGCACTTTTCCTCAATTTGTGTAACTTCCTTTTTATTTCCCCAATTTTGGCAACGTACTACCCGCCTCCCCTGACTTATCCGATGGTGCAAATGCCACAAAATAACAATCAACTTGTTAAGTTTTCCGTCAAGGTAATTAAAACTTTTAGAATCCATTTAGGTAACTGGCTAAAAGTTTACAAAATATTAAGTTTCATTTTATCAGGCTTTGTGGCTTAGTTGTCATTTTTGCAGAGTTAGCCAAACATGTCGACATGTGACACATAAAAGTAGTCCACATAGGAAATCTAGGTCTATTTAACCTATTGGGAAAATTTCATAAAATAGCAATTAGCTTTAGATGAGTGTCGCTTATGTAATTATACACCGTTCAATCCACAATCACAACATTAGGCCCAACTATTATAAAAGGCAAAACTAAATATTCACGACATATTCCGTCACCTAAAGTTTTAATTACCGAAGTGGACTTTAAAAAGTTTCAATAACCTAGATGGACAATCCTTTAAAGTTGATTGCTATTTTTGACATTGGCCCAATTCAATGAGGGTAAAAATTGATCCACACATCCGGTTTCCACTTACCTCTGCAATGTCACATGCCATATCATCGTGCCTAATCCTCATATACAGTAACATATCAAGCGCGATTCTTTAACTTTTGAGAAAGATTGCTATAAGGATACTATCTTTAACCACTAGTTCGTCGGGATGTGAAAGAAATTGGAGCACATTTGAAGGGGTTAGTCACTTTAAATCTTAAGTAAGATGTAAGATACATATTATATATAATATAACATGTACAATGTACTTAAAATTCTTGTTGCATAATTTTAATTTTTAGGTGCATACAAAAAAGAGAAATAGGCTTAAGGCAACTAAATTAAACAATTTTGCTTTTGTTCAATTCAATGCCAATTTGATGGAGAGAAACATTAAGAGAAAGGCTAGAGGTCATGAAGTACTTCTAGCACCTGATGCAAATGCAAGTAAGGCTCAAGAGTGGATTGTTGATGGGATTGTTAATGAGGGTGTTGATGAGGTTGAGCCGGGATTATCTTGGGATGTGGTTAATGAAGCCATGGGTACCGATGAAATCTTAAAACCTCGAAGAAGTGAAAGAGTATCGAGAGAACTATTTGAGGATGGTTTTGAATCGAGTGAGGATGAACAAGTAAAGGATGAGGTTGAATATGAATCTGATGGAGTTGAAATCCTTGAGCAATATGGACAAAATGATGATGAAGAGTGATTCTATCAACTAATAGTCTAAGATTATGTTTAATTTTCAAGCTTTGAAGAATTATGTTATTGTTTTTAGACAATTATGTTTAAGTATGAAATTTCTTATATATTTTTAATTTTCTATTACATATAATTTTATAAATTATTATTTTTATATATAAAAAACCCAATCCGATTTCTCCCCGATCCGATCCCGATTTTTCAAAAAGTCCTGACTCCCCACCTCGCCGATCCGATCCCGAGTCACAAGTTCTACAACCTTGCACGTTTCCTCAACTCTAGTAACATACTACATGTGTTACCTCAACTTCAGTACTAACTTTCATTTACCCATGTTTTCCTATATTCAAATCTATTCAGCTGTTATGTCCTATGTCACGTCATCATAACCAAATTCTACCTTAATAGATGAAATAAAAAAGAAGGTTACCTGACCAAATATAGTATTCTAAAAAGCAAATTTCCCCTTCCCTATAAGCAATATCTTCCATAAAACCTCATTTACTTATAGTTTTCACATAAAATTTTAGGACTTGGCTCTAAGGGCTATGGTTAATATGTTCAGATACGCATATATTGTATATCCTTATTTCTAAGGGGGATTATCTATAATGTAGAGCTATGGTCAACAAAATCCTAAATTTTAACATTCTAATTAAATTAAATACTACTTATAACAATTCAAAATATCAAAAACTTAATAATGGTATAAGCCAATTAGAAACATCATTGTTTTTTTGGGGATTTCAAATTTAATCAACAAAACAAAAATTCAAAAAAAAACATAAAGAATTAAATTCAAAAACAAATATATATAGGAAAACCTCAGCTTGATTAAATCGGAAAGTAGGGCCTCCATTACTCGGTGGTCTTCCCATTTTTTCTTCTTTCTTTTTTTTTTTTTACTGCAAAAAATGTAAAAATTATCACGAATAACCGGAAGGCATATGAATATATGGTGGTAAAATTTTGTAAAAGCAGAGGTAATTTCTGGGATTATATTTTTATTTTTAATCGATCAGAAGAAAGTGTGTGTATGTGTGTGTTTGTGAGTAAAAAAACTTGATGAGCGTTTTCCTCGGTTTGGGTTATACTTGTCCTTCTTAACGATTTTCTAGCTAACTTTTCCCCTTGCCTTTTTTGTGTGTTGCTATATATAGTCCCTCTACAACTGTTGGTTGTGATTTGTTTTTTTTATTAGGTTTTCTAGTTGATAACTTGATATGATAACGATTCTAAATAGATAACTGACTTGTTCTTGGTTTCTATCAACTGGTTTTATTGGCTACATAGGATGTAAATTATGTAACAATTAAATGGACATGAGATGAGATTTGAAAATCTGATTTCCGCTTTTATGATGCATGTCCCCCATCACCACGAGCGGAGCTAGAAAACTTGTCAAGTATATTCGTAATCAAAATTATATATGTTTACAGTAAAATCAGGGGGTTTAAACGTAGTTTCATATAAATTTTACATTACATTGCGCTAGAATAATGATGAAATTTTCTGTCAGTGGATTCGACTGCACCCTCTCATGTGTATGTAATTCCGCCCATGCCCATCACTTGGCGACCATCAAGGGACAAGATATGATAACAACTCTAATGAACTAGTTTAAGGCTTTAAGCTAAATGAAAAGTAAGCAAAAAAATGATACCTATCACTTATAGTCATAGACACATAAATTGCATACAAGGATAGCAAAAATCAAGTTAAAATTGATGATTGTGGAGTTTTTTTATAACCATCTGGTAAAAATATAATGGTTATCGTGTAATTAGGACGTTATGAATACTTTTAAAGTTTTCTCATTATGTTGATATTTTTGTTAGTTGTTTTTTATAATTTTATAATGGTTTCTAGTGACGACGGTGGTTTGTAATGAATTTTGAGAAGAGTGATTTTTATTGGTGTCTTGACAATAGTCGTGGTATAAGAAAGTATATGAGAAGCAATATGTCACATTTTTATTGTATATAAAAAGATAGAAATATATCGCATTATTGTTGAACTTTAAAATTATTATGAGCAAAGATTTGATGTATAATCCATGATTCAAGTGGTGAGATACTTAGGTTTTACTCATGAGACAGAGGTTCAAATCTTGTCAGGTGTAAACTCATATTATATTAATCCCTAATTGTTAGGGGGGGCCTTGTGGGGTTTTACCTTTGTCGTCGTTGCTCGGCTCGTAATAGCGGGATCCAGTTTAGACAATCGACTATCCACCGTCGAGTTAGGACCTCGCCATTTGACGGTGAAAGAGTTTTGTTTATATTCGAAAGTCACATGTCAAAAATAATAGTAATAATAATAATAATGGACCAGTTATTATAAAACAATTATTAAAGTAAAAAAATAGAATAAGATTTTGACAATTGGATTATAATAAAACTGATGCACGCAGATTCATAAAGCACAAGTATATACACTGATGCATAACGATTTTTTGTTAAGAGAAAAAGATTATTTTATTTGTTTTACTTTAATACTTGTTTTAATTGAACTAGAACCATAATAATAATAATAATAATAATAATAATAATAATAATAATAATAATAATAATAATAATAACAACGATAATAATAATAATATACAAGTATCTATACAGCTATACTACTTCATAAAGGAGATACGTAGTGTCTTAAAATTTAAAATTTTCAACATTTCCATATTTATATTGTATTTAGTCTAATTAATCATTTCTACCTTTAAATATTTTGCATATAAATAACAAACGCAATATATATATATATGTGTGTGTTTTAGACAATTTAAAGTCAGAATCAGTTGTCGGCAAAACACCTCTTGTGGGGTGATTTAACTTAAAATTATATATATTTTAAAATTTAAGAAGTAATCTACCGCCGCACATTGTACGGGTACGATTTCTAATCCTTATTTATACACACTTATAAAAAATGTGTATAAAAATTGTCCATGAATCGTTAAACTGTTTAAATTTTAGATATGTGAAATACCATTTTTACCTCTTATCTCTTCCTACCAATTCAACATCCCTCCCTACCAATGCAATATCCCTTTAGTAGCTGATAAATGTATTCTATAATCAATGATATTTATTATGTAATTTAATGTTTTGTGATATTTTTTACAATATAATTCATTTCATACAACAATTTAATAATTTTGAGTCCAATAGTCAAATGATTCACAACCACCACCATTCATCATCGACCATGAGGTGTTTGGTTCGTTGCATTGAACAGGTACATGTTAGTATCAGTGTATTTGTAAAATAACTCATCTTATACGCACAATGTATTTACTAGTTTTTAGACCCGTTTGTTCACACACAGAATTTAAAATATCTATGCCGTATCTATAAGTTCAATTGGTGTTATATCTAAACTGTTGTTTTATCGTACTCTACAAAGCTTATGTTTGTATATACGAATAACCTTTTGTTTCCTAGGATTTATCCACACACAATTGCAAATCGCACGACATTGTTTTAATAGAAAAAACAGTATGGTTAGGGTAGAATTCCTCAGACTTTTTTCAAAATTGTCTTCAATGTCAGTTTAGTAGTCATCAAAAGTTGCAAGAAATATGACCACTGAGATTCATTTAAGTGTTTAGCTCAATACTCCCTTTCTTGTATTGATTTTGTTTCTCTGAATTCATACCATTGTCTACAATGTCATTTTAAGAACTAAATACAAAAATATATAAAAATCATACATGAAAAAAAAAAGGAACAGCTCTCAAAGTTACAACTCTAGTCATAAGCCAAATAAAAAAAAAATTTAAAAAACAAAAACAAAATACAAAGGTTATTATTTGACTGACCTTGGCCGTCCGGACAATCCTAGACCCAACATGTGAGAGATAAGTCAAGCGACATGAGTAGTCAAGGCCAAATATGATTGCTAATCGAAACGTGGATTTTTCTTACTTGTATAAATTAATTTAAATTAAAGAATAGAGTTTTGCTAAACAAAGCCCTAAGGGCTGTATATAAGGTGCATTAAATAGTTGTACACTTACCATAAAATTCAGGG
>JAOEHQ010003023.1:0-18612 GCA_025447715.1 Asclepias incarnata
TCCATTGGAAGCTTTGACCAAAAACTTTTGTAACCGATATGTAGTAAAACAAATCTTGTAACCGACTTTGACCAAAAATATACATTTACCCATACATTTAGCTAAACTTACACCTATATATACCTTACATGGCTACATTGGAAGCTTTGGTGCAATACATAAATGGCATGGAAGTTTTAGTATAATAGTTACTTTGACTTTGACTTTGCACCTATATAATCATATTACTTTTCACAAAAAATCTATTTGTATAAAATGGATTCTCAAAACCTAACACAAAACTTTTTTGATCTATTGATACCTTATAGATAGTTGTTTTTCAAGGTTGCTCGAGTGGAGTTTATATGAAATAACGACCAAGACGACACATTACTATTGTTTTTGTTAGATCCATATGTAAGATTAAAAAATGTTGTACATGCAAGTAAATATCATATGGATTAATGAAATGTATGTCGTGATTATTTAGATATATACAACATGATTTCTTCGTACATCCATGCAACGAGAAGGTAGCTACACATTAAACGTTGCTTTTATAGAGGTCCCGTCGCAACGCACGGGTACCCTTCTAGTATATATATATGGGAAAACATAGATACTACAACAGTACTTATGATAGGTACTCTCCGCTCTCACAGACGGGGAATTTAATATGTATATTTAATAATATCAGGTGCAAAACTGATTTTTTTCTTCTTTACAAAAGAAAAACTGATTTTTTTTTCTTTTCAAAAATGCAGTACCTACTATTTTTTAATATATATTTGGAAAAAATATATACATATATAGATATGTGTAAAAATGGGTATGCAGTTGCCAAGCCATTGCCAAAAGCAGAAACTGCCATTTTATATATCTGACCGTTAAATCTCAACCCTTCCTTCCTTATCACCCACTTACCTCCATCCATCATCTCTTTGTCTCTCTATACCTTCTTATAATTCTCATCTTTCCATTCTCTTAATGGTGCCCCATCTTTACACATACTATAAACACACTTAAAACCCTGAAAAAAAAAAAAAACACACACACACACACACGTTACACAAAACCTTAAAAGAAAAAATAAATACTCACACATACACACACAAACAACATATCATTGGTTCTGTTTTTTCATAGGATATCATTCAAACTGCAGAGCCTTTATTGCTTTCTGCTATCTTTTTTTCTTTTTTTTTTTTCCTTTCTATTTCTGGTAATTCTTTCAATATCCATGGCCTTTTTTGTCATCTCATAATTCCATGACACTTTGTAATAAAAACCATTGATAATTCTTGGTAATTTTGTCCAATAACCAAAGCTTTTGCTTATATTTAAGCTATTAGCTCTGGTTTCTGTTGTGGGTATATGTATACATACTTTCTGTTAATACTTTTCAACATTTATTATATATGGACTTAATTTGTATTCATTTCACTATTCCATTACACATTCTTAAAAAAACCCTTCACTTGTTGTTCATGATTTTAACAACGGACTTTGGTAAAATTCAGGGGTTGAGTTCAAACATTTGTTGTAGTCATAGTTGTCATATTATAAGTGTAATTTTAGACCATTCAAAAAAACTTTCATAATTTTATCCAAAATTCAAAGTTTTTATTTTGCTTATTTTGTATTCAAACTTTCAAAGTTAATTCTTGGCAACTTCAATGTCTTTGTATAATGTCATTTTCGTAATTCTGTGGCAATTCTAAAGAGATAACTCTTTACTTTTAACCATTTCATAATTCGGTTATTTTATTGAGATAACCCTAAAATTTAAAGTCTTTCATTGTATTTAATTATCATTTTGAGTTCATAATCTTCATTGCTTTTTGGTAATTCTATAGTCACTCCATGGTCATATTTGTAATTTCTTGAAAACGGTCATCAAAACAATTTCCATTGATATTGGAGTATTATTTTTCTTGTCTTTAATTCATATTGAAGTTCATTATCTCTAAACATTATTCATAACTTTATTTATATTGAAGGTTGAATTTTTACTGTTTTCATGTGAATTTTTAACATATGCCATATCCTTAATAGTTGTATCCATTAACAAAGCTTTCTTGTATTCATTTCATTTATATGAGAAATATATTTATTTATTTATTTATTCTTCAAAGTTCAGAGTAAGAAAAATACTTGAAGCTTGAGCTTTCGAACAATGGCACCCAAGAATGGACGTGGAAAGACCAAGGGAGATAAGAAGAAGAAGGAAGAGAAGGGTATATAGTATAAATTTTTATTTTTGTTTATTAAGACATTAATAATTAATATATTAATATTAATTAAAAGAACATTATTTATAATTAAGGTTTTTTTTAATATGTGCAGCACACATAAAGGTGCATTTAATACGCCTCAAAAATTGAAAAACCCTATAATTAATTAATTACAGTAGTATTATTTAATTTTCCAAAACAATTGATGAATAATGTGAAATGTTGCAGTTCTCCCCGTTGTTGTGGATATAACTGTGAACCTACCTGATGATACCCATGTTATATTAAAGGTTTGTACTTTTTTTTTTCCTTTTTAATAATCATTTTTTTGTTTTTGTTTTTCTTATTAAGGTAATATATTTTTATATTTAAATAGTAACGGAATTTTGAAACTTTATGTTAATGGATAAAAGCTTTCTATGTTGTGTCAAATGATACAATCTCAACTTATCAAAAGTTTAGCTTCTTTTAACACATGAAAAAATTATTTTCATGGACTAAAATAGTCAATATTACAATTTGACTTACTAATTGAGTAATTTCAATTTTATCTTTTTGGTGATGATTTTTTAAAAGGTTTATATGCTTATCTACATTTCATTTTGTTTGGATTTTTTATTTTGCATCTCTAAATTTAAGAATTTCATATTACAATATTACATAACATCATAGATATGTAATAAGCTTAAATATTGTTGGATAACTATGGACTAAGTTATGTTTCGTATAATATGTCAAAAATAAGAAAAGCATACCATAAAGGTTGTCAAGAAGGTTAGATAAGATTTTGAAGGTTTGTGACTTGCTTCTAGCCAGATAGGCTCCAAAATGTCATTACCTAGATACATGTTAGAATATATCCGCGATTATACGTCTACGTCAACAGAAACGTGTTATCTACTGTCTTTTGAGTTGTTTACGAAGAATTCAAACATAAACGTTATACCAATCCTACCTTACAAACGATAGGCGTAGACAAAAACACGTAAACATAACCACATAAGTCGATATTTGGGTTTTTTATGGACCTCAAAACTAATATTACGCAAAAATTCAATGGTACACATATATTAAAACAAAACAACGAATCAATATGACATGGGTCCAACCACTCGACAATTAGTTGAGCATACGAGAACATTCTAAAAAAAGTTTAGTCGATAAATTAAAGACTTCAAATGCCACAATATCTTTGTTAATGCTTCATGAAATACACTTAGACCATTTCCACAAATATGAAAATATAAATAAATAGAAAACTTCGATTTATCTAATGCTTATTGAGTTTCTTTTATGTTTCTAAGTATTTATCATTTAATTATATTTCTTTCTTTCATTCTTTTGAAGCAGGGAATATCAACTGATAGAATTATAGACATTCGTCGACTATTATCTGTGAATACAATAACATGCAACATCACAAACTTTTCATTATCCCATGAGGTAAGAGTTTCGTCACTTTTAATTTGTATCATAAATAAATAAATAAATTTTTAACACCATCGCTTAAAATAAATTGGGCCACCCTATCAATTTAGAATTGGATCATTAGGCCCATTAACGCACAAGGCCTGTATTTCCCATTTTACCCTTGTAATTTAAACAGGTAAGAGGCCCACAGCTGAAAGATACGGTGGACGTCGCCGCATTGAAGCCCTGCACACTCAATCTCATAGAAGGTAAACTAACCAATCCTGAACCGCCACGTGGAAATTCATATCCAACTAACAAATACTGTTATTTTAATTTTAATTTTTAAACAACAGAGGATTATGACGTTGAAACCGCTACAGCACACGTGAGAAGGTTGTTAGACATCGTCGCTTGTACGACGTCGTTTGGACCGTCGGCGGTGATCAAGGAAGATTCCGGCAAGAACTTGCCGGAAAATAAGGCGGCAAAGAAAACGAGCAAATCGCAACAAAACAATAAGCGAACGTCGCCGCCGCCTCCGGCACCGGAACAACCGCCGGCGGCGAAAGAAGTTTCCGTTGACGGAGAAGGAGAGCTGAGCAATTCGTGCCCTAAGCTTGGCAGCTTTTATGAATTCTTTTCTCTCTCTCATCTCACTCCTCCTATTCAGTGTAAGTCTTCTCTCTCTCTCTCTCTCGGTTCATCCGAGAAATTTGAAAACTTTTAAATGTAGTAAGTTAAGCGTGATCAACGAGTATATATTGCTTATATATATATATATATATATATATATTAATATATATACTCATTTAATACTATACCTACAATATATGTATATATGCTTGCAGATGTAAGGAGGGCAACAAGGCAAACAGAAGATGGAATTTTAATTAAAAATCATCTTTTCTCACTTGAAGTAAGAAGTTTTTTTTAGAATATTTTGCGGTTTCAGTACTTATTTATAAAAAATGCTTGCATGCAGTATTCTTTACATACTCAAATTTATAATGGTGAAGGTGAAATTGTGCCACGGAAAGCCTGTACATATTGAGGTTTGCAGAAATGGGTTCTGGAGTATTGGGAAGCAGCGGATTTTGTGTCACAACCTTGTTGATTTGCTGCGTCGACTTAGTAGAGCGTTTGATAACGTATGTGTACCTTTTTAGCTCATATGTAATATATATATATATATTGTGACTACCAAACTTACCATCAAACTTGACCTGATAGGAAAGAATGTGTATTAGCTCATATGTTTAACACTACCTACTTTTCAGGCTTATGAAGATCTCATTAAAGCGTTTATCGAAAGGAATAAGGTATGATTCTGGATGTAATAGTTCTTTGAGGTCTATGAGTTTAAATCATTCTTTTTGATAAATGGTATGCATAAGGTTGCTTTTTTATTCATCTGCGTAAAAAATTTGGGCTGTACTCTGTGTTCCTGTTAACAGTTTCTTAACTACTTGCAGTTTGGGAATCTTCCTTATGGTTTCAGAGCCAACACATGGCTCATACCTCCTGTTGCAGCGCAAGTGCCTTCTGTTTTCCCACCTCTTCCTGCAGAGGATGAAAGTTGGGGAGGAAATGGGGGTGGATTAGGTAGAGATGGCAAAAGTGATCTGCATCCTTGGGCTAGTGAATTTTCTTATGTTGCATCTATGTCTTGCAAGACAGCAGAAGATAGGCAGATTCGAGACAGAAAAGCGTTCCTATTGCATAGCTTATTTGTTGATGTTGCCATTTTCAAAGCGATTTTAGCCATTCAACACATAATGGAAAAAGCAAATGCAGATTGTTCTGATTTAACTGGTGAAACTATACATACAGAGCGTGTCGGGGACTTGAGAGTCACCGTCTTTAAGGACTCCCCTGATGCTAGCTGCAAAATAGATACAAAGATTGATGGATCCCATGCAACTGGGGTGGAAAAAGAAAGCTTGGTGGAGAGAAATTTACTAAAAGGGATCACTGCTGATGAGAACACTGCTGCTCATGTAAGAAGATTTTCCAAATACTTTGATTTTGTTTCCTTTCGTATTTTTCAATTATGAAAATAACACTAATGTGTGACTTCGTTTTGTTTGGAAACCAGGATATTGCTACTCTAGGAGTTGTCAACGTAAGGTATTGTGGTTATACTGCTGTTGTGAAAGTTGAGGGGAGAGAGGATGATAACAAAGTTTCTCCATTGCCATACATTGAGCTTCTTGATCAGCCTGATGGAGGAGCCTGCGCCCTCAATATCAACAGGTTCTTTCTCACCAGCTAACATATGTTTTTACATTTGGTGTATGTACCAGTTAGTGTGGTTCTAACTGTAAGCCTATTTCTTGCAGTTTGAGATTGTTGCTTCATAAAAAAACTTCACAACACAATCACATTCACCCTAACTTTAAAAGATCTGAAAGTGAAGACCTCAGTATTTCCACAGTTTCTGTTGAGAAGTTATTAAAGGAAAGTCTAAGTAAGCTCCAGGAAGAGTCTGTTGGAAGTGATACTTTTACAAGATGGGAACTTGGAGCTTGTTGGATACAACATTTACAAGATCAAAAGAAAACAGAAAAAGAAAAGAAAGTTTCCAGTGAAAAAGCGAAAAATGAGATGAAGGTTGAGGGGCTTGGGACGCCTCTTCGATCCCTCAAGAACAAGAAAAAGGATTTAGAGGGAAAAAATACAGAATCAAAACTTTCTGATGCCAATGGGGAAGTGGAGAAATCTGTGTTAGAGCTTGCAGAATCTCAGCTTGAGGCCAACGCAACTGAAAACGAGGTTGCTCTAAAGAATTTGTTATCTGATGCTGCTTTTACTCGGCTTAAAGAGTCAGAAACTGGACTCCATTGCAAGGTGGTGCTAGTGTTGTATGCTTGGAATAGTTTAAGTATGATATAGTTGTGTAGTATTCTATAATAACTTTTGTTATGTACAGTCTTTGGTGGAGCTGATTGACCTATCTCAAAAATATTACAATGATGTTGCTCTTCCGAAATTGGTAATACAAAGCTACAAATATCATCTGGTTCTTCTTCCCTAATGGTCTTTATGTGATAATCATATTTGACATTTTCATCGTAAGCAGGTTGCTGATTTTGGTTCATTGGAACTATCACCAGTTGATGGACGAACTCTAACTGATTTCATGCACACACGAGGTCTCCGCATGCGTTCTCTAGGACAAGTGGTTTGTGCCTTGATGTGCCTTTTTTGGGATATCTATCTAAATAAATTAAAGGGCTCTTTCATTTATTTTTATTTTCTCAATTTAGTAGTATTTTACAACTAGTTTTGCTCTTTTTGTATTGATCAGGTTAAGCTTTCAGAGAAGTTATCGCATGTGCAATCTCTGTGCATACATGAAATGATAGTACGAGCTTTTAAGCACATTCTACAGGCAGTGATTGCTAGTGTTTCTAAACCTGAGGAAATGGCTGATGCAATTGCTGCTGCACTGAATCTGATGCTTGGTGTTCCTGAAAATGAGCAATTCGTTGGTTCTCTAACAAAGACATGGCTAGAAGTTTTCTTGAAGAAACGATATGACTGGGATCTTGCCACCTTTAACTACACAGAACTCAGAAAAATTGCTATACTACGTGGGTTATGCCATAAGGTAATTCAGACCTGAATGTTCCCTCTTTTAAGCACCATTAATGTTGTTGTCCAAATGGGCAATCTCCATTAGCTGAAAAGGAACAGTAACATCTTCTGATCTTGGTATATATGTTTTCTATGATTACAACTTACCGAGCAATTGGGTTTCCAGGTTGGTGTGGAGCTGGTTCCAAGAGATTTTGATATGAATTCCCCCTATCCTTTCAAAAAAGAGGATATCATCAGCTTAGTACCAGTGCATAAGGTGATGAATCACACCATTACATCATAGTAGTGGGTCTTATTTGATTAGCCATTGTCCATATTGTCTGATATATAGATTGTATGTTTGTTGCAGCAAGCAGCATGCTCATCTGCTGATGGACGCCAACTTCTGGAATCATCAAAAACAGCTCTGGACAAGGGAAAGCTGGAAGATGCGGTTAGCTATGGGACAAAGGTACCAAACTTGCATTTGGCACATGGTCTAAAGATGAACCAATCTCAGTTACTGGGTGAGGACTTTACATGTTATCACTTATCTTTTGTTTCAGGCTCTTGCAAAGCTAGTTTCTGTGTGTGGTCCGTATCATCGAATAACAGCAGGAGCTTACAGCCTACTCGCTGTAGTTTTGTATCACACTGGGGACTTCAATCAGGTCATGATTTGTCATTAAATTAATGAGGGATATTTAGATATATGTGGTTTTCTGTTTTTTATGTATCCTCAAGTTCTCCCATTAATTGCAGGCCACAATCTACCAACAAAAAGCTTTGGACATCAATGAGAGAGAACTGGGATTGGATCATCCTGACACCATGAAAAGTTACGGGGATCTTGCTGTCTTCTACTATCGCCTTCAACATACAGAGTTGGCTCTCAAGTACGTATTCTTTTCATATTTCACTGGGGTTGTAATTCACATTGTTGTACTTGTCACACTAAATACCCATCATGCTTAAGAATTGAAATAATTGGCAAATAGCCTTATAGGTGATAGCTGTTTTTCTCTTTACTTTCTTTTTGAATGGCTTTCTCTTTACTTACTTCACATGCCCACTACAATATCAGGTATGTAAAACGGGCATTGTATCTGCTACATCTTACTTGTGGGCCATCACATCCAAATACGGCTGCAACATACATCAATGTCGCTATGATGGAGGAAGGCCTGGGAAATGTTCATGTCGCCCTCAGATATCTCCAGAAAGCTCTCAAGTGCAACCAAAAGTTACTTGGTCCAGACCATATCCAGGTTTCTTACTTATTCTCCTTGAAAAACGTTAGTCGCAATGGTGTATGTCTGATAAAACAAGATTAAGCTTACACTTTCTGCTCACTGTGTTTTGCAGACTGCTGCAAGTTATCATGCCATAGCTATTGCACTCTCTTTAATGGAAGCTTACCCTTTGAGTGTTCAGCATGAACAAACAACCTTGCAGATACTGCGTGCAAAGCTGGGCCCTGATGATCTACGCACACAGGTAATTACCCTTTGATAGTCAAGATAGTCAACTTGAAGTCTTGAACGTATTAGGCTTCCTATTTTGGCAGAAACTGAAGAATCTTCTAATTATAGGATTTACTGATTATATTGTCTGTATTTATCACTATTAGAAAAGTTTATTTATAAGTAACTGTTTTACAATATATCTTAGATTTCCCACATACGTCTGTAAACTAAGAACTAATTCCTACAGGATGCTGCTGCATGGTTGGAGTATTTTGAATCCAAGGCTCTAGAACAGCAAGAAGCTGCAAGAAACGGAACTCGGAAACCTGATGCATCTATAGCTAGCAAAGGCCATCTTAGGTATGTAATCATGCCTTAAATTCCAAATCTAAATACAATAAGATTTGTTTGAATGCCGTGTAAAACTTCATTATTATGGGCAGTGTATCGGATTTGCTTGACTATATTAATCCAAGTCAAGATGGCCAGACGGATGGTGTGGGTTTAAAAAGGAAAAGCTATATCCAAAAGGTATGCTTACTTGAATATACACTCTGCATTTCCATTAAAAGTAATCCAGCTGTATCTAAAGTATATGTATCGTTTCCAGTTGAAGGGGAAATCTTACCAAAACTTGGAGGTGGCAAATTCTGATGGCACATCTCCAAAAGATCTTGTGAAAGAAGTTTCAGATGAAGAGAAACAAGAGCCAGAGCCGGCCCTTGAACATGACAAACTGGTGAATGAAGAACTCGACTCTCCGCCTGTTGACCCAAGCCCGCCTATCAAAGAAGAACCTGCTGAAGAAAAGCCAATTCCACAATTGGAGGAAACTGTTGCACAGGATCCTGTTGCAGAGGATCCTGTTTTTGCCAATGATATCTTTCCTGAAGGAGAAGAAGGATGGCAACCAGTTCAAAGACCACGATCAGCAGGCTCATATGGACGGCGACTACGCCAGAGAAAGGCAGCTTTCAACAAAGTGTACAGTTATCAAAAGAAAGATTTACTTCATGATTCTGAAGATAAATTGAAGAATAATCTCCAAAATGGTAAGTATCACTTCATAAAGAAACGAGCAAGTTATGCTGATTACCACACTGCAAAGGTTCCCTCTCAAAATCATAAATTTGGAAGAAGAATCGTCAAGGCTTTGACATATAGAGTTAAGTCAATGCCATCATCAGCTACAGAAGAAACCTGTACAAGTGGTAAAGACGAAGCTAATTCATCATGTGAAGTGGCCCCCACACAAATGACAAAAGAAGTAGGACACGTACCACCGAGAAGCTCTTTACTTAGTCTTGGAAAATCTCCTTCTTACAAAGAAGTAGCTCTGGCCCCACCAGGTACGATTTCTATGCTGCAGTTTGAGTCACAAAGTGATATTCCTGATGACAAGGAAATCGATAATGGTAAACATGAGGAATCTGTCAAACCAATAGAAACTTTTGAGTCTGCAATCAAGGTAGAAAAAGTTGAGGAAGTTGGGAATTCGAAAGATGAACCAGAAGGTCTTTCTGAAACAGAAGAAACTCATCTGATAGAAATTGAACCTACAGAGACTGTACCTGAAACTGTAAATGTGGTGGAACTTAATTCTTCCAATTTTGTCGAGGCTGATAAGATAATAGACAAAAGTGTCATTGACATGCCAATTCCAGTTATTTCCTCCAATGTAGAGGAGTCTTGTACCGATGTTAAGACTGGTGATGATTCTGCAGTTGCTTCATATGATAAATCAACAATTACTTCTCCAAATAAGAGGTTGTCTGCATCAGCTACTCCATTTAACCCATCACCACCTGTTCGTGTTGCACCAATCTCCGTGAACATTGGTCATACCCCATGGCAAATGAACATGGCTCTTCATCCCAGACCTGGAGTAAATCCATTGGTCTCCTCTCCTCACCAACCGTACCCTACACCACCAGCTACCCCAAATTTGATTCACCCATTGCCTCTTATGTACTCTCCCCCATATACACAAGCCCCGTCATTGCCAATGACCAGCAGTCCGTTTCATCCTAATCATTTTGCATGGCAATGCAATATGGGTGCTAATGGGTTACAGTATGTTAGTGGGCCTGTTTGGTCCAACTGCCACCCAGTGGAGTTCTCCATCTCACCACCAGCAGTAAGGCCCATTTTTGATACAAATGTGGATACAAAACAGGAACAAGTAAGTGGAACTCCTAATTCAGTAATGGAGGTTAATAGTGTGGATGATACTAAACAAGAAGAAGCCAATCTTCGAGCAACAAAAATTATTAATGAAATTGTTGGGGTAGGTCAATCAGAGAATGTTGGTTCAAACTGGAATCTGGAAAGCAATGGTGATAGTTATGTGCAAAGACCGCCTAAAAAAGTTGAGAATGAGAAGACATTTAACATCTTATTCAGGGGGGGAAGAAACCGTAAGCAGACTTTGAGAATGCCAATTAGTTTGCTGAACAAACCATATAAATCCCAGTCTTTCAAAGTCGCATATAGCAGATTAATTAGAGAAGGTCCAAAGTCTGCCAACTTCTCTCCTGAAGGAAATGGAGCAGCTACTGCTACATAAGGTCGTGTCTCATGCATGTAGTTCCATAATTTTGCCACGTAGACACAAGTCATGGTGCCTTGGATCATGCAGTTTTTAGTTATGAAGTTACATGGATCTCCAATCATCACTTCAAGAGAATTTACAGGTTAATTTAATACCTTCATGCTATATTCTTTCATGATTATGATTATGATTATGATTATGATTTTTACTTTTATTTTTATTGTTTATATTTTTTATAGAAGCAAACTTGAATCATTGACTTAAAAGTATTTGCTAGAAACAGTGAAAAGTCTAATGAAAAACTTGTCATTTTAAGCTTCTTTAGCGACACAACTTGTAGACCAACTTCACTAGCAACGGTATTTTCCATGACCTGAATAGAGTTTGGGCTTATTGTTCTTAAATATGATTTTCATTTTTTTGCTTTGAGAGGCCTATGAAAATACTCTTAGGCACTTTATACAGTGGACTTTCGTTGTGAGATTTCTGCTAGGGAGTTTCATCCTATTTCTAGTAAAAAAATACATTACCTATGTCGTATGAAAGTTGCATCCACTTTTGTATTGGAGTCGATAATATTCCTTTATTTTGTCAGTGTCATTGGGTACTTAGATATATCGCTTGTCAAAAGCTTTCATGAAACCATTTTATCGTCCAAACATGACAAGTTTTTCAGCTAGAATAATGGAGAAGTATATTTCTACTTTTAGATGATCAACGTTAGCTAATTGTTAAATCTTGATTACATTTTCATTTCACTCACTAGTTGGTTCACATGGCTTGCAGGTTCAAAACCAGAGGGCGTGCAGAATTTCAGAGCTGTCGAATATTGGCAAGAACACAGGTTTAAGAAATTTTGGATTATTGATTCATATCCTTAGAAGACTAAATTGGGTTATAGTTCGTTCTTTTGATGATTAAATTGGATTGAATTGTATATGATACCATTTTTGTTGAAACTGAGATTTGATTTAGACTCGACTGCATACGAATTTTCCTGGTGAACCATGCAAAACTGCTGCTGATACTAATAATAGAAGCAATTTAGTTTTTCTCTGTTCTTCCATTTATGCAGTAGATGTGCAGATCATTATGTTTAACAATATATGCAGTTATTTTTACTTGCACTTTTGTTATACATGCTAATGTAAAGAAATACAAAACAAAGCATATGACAAACTGAAATTGGACTATCCCTCATACATCAAGTGTAAACCTTTAGGTGAATGCGGCCTGTAGCTTGCCGTCTTCCTTAACAAGCCCCTTTGCATACACTGCTGCTTTGATGAGTTTTAGTGATCCCTCAAGATCATCTAATAGCTTGTGAGGATCTGGGATGGTATTTTCATCAACTGAGAGGACTATTGTCATCTTGTTCACATAACTTTGGAAATTAATCATCAAACCCTAACATCAGAAAAAACAATCAGATAACGAGTCAGATTCTTATATTGTTGTATCAAAGTGTGTATGTGTGCTGTGCTTTGGTGTTGGCAACACTGAAACTTATGACCATATCATTACATGTGGTTGTCCGTAAGAACTAGGAGCAAGGTATTCCATGGTGTGGCCATAAAAGCCGATTTCTTCAAGAGGTCCAACCAAGTTTGAGAAGCATAATGTTGTCCGTGTGATGATCTTGTGCGAAAGTGAGCTTGCCGCCTACGAGAACGATCAACATAGTTTGGAACTTAAAATGCAATTAAGACTAAAGTATCATCTATGTTACACGAAAGGTTGTCACCCTGTCATCTTATCATTTATCTGGTATAAATCACTGATACAAAAAGCCATCAAATGACAAGCATTCGGCAAAGAATTTGTAAATCATTTCAGCTAGTTCACCAGAAAAAAGAGATACTCCTTTCACACAAGAAAGGCGTCACCAGCTGATTCTCAAAATAACAGTTCTTCTGTCACAAACTATCATGCATACAAATATTACCTTGATTCCAAACAACTTAAGAACCAACTCAGCTATTGAGAAGGTATATATGGCCTCCAGGGAGTGCTTTTTTCGATCAATTGTTGCCTTGGCTTCTCTAACATAGTCCAGTGGATCATCTCTGATGCCGACTGTGAACGGAAGGAGCACATAACCGATCCAATTTCCCCATTTTGCTTCGGTGTTCTTCTCCATCATATCAGCCAATGCCTAATATATACTCCAACGAATCAATAAAGAGCAATTTTATGAACCTTCTAATTTAAGCAGACCACAAGAAGACTACGTTTTGCAAGAACGAATGGTTTTAAGCAGAAAATGCCAAATATGTTTTTCTTATTGTTATCAAGAACATTGATACACTCACTTGAATGCCTGAAGATGGTCTTATGTTGATCAAAAGCGTTGAACGCAGGCGTATCTTCTTCTTTGGAAGATTATTATTCTTCTGGGTCGAGCCTTTGTCTTCCTTCCCCTCACCTTAAAAATTGAAAATAGTTTGCTTTTAAATCAACAAAGACCCACATAATGTCATCGATAACGTTTTCTACAATATTTTTACATCAAACTTTCACATTGTGAAACACTAGTACTTTTTACATTCGTTTGTGTATCTAATCCAGTATACATTCTGTTAAACTTTTTACAGTCATTTATAGTACTGTATCTAGTACATTATTTGTAAGAGTTAAACTTACCATATCTCCGGTTGAGGTACTGTGATAGTCCAGCTTGGGTTACCCCTAATGCGACGTCGTTAATTGTCTGTAAATATAAAAAGGTGAAAATTACAATTAAGCTGTATGTAAGTAGAACAGAGGCTTTTTTTTTTCCAGAAAAAAAAAAGAAACAGAGTAAAATGTTTACATCTCACTTCTACCCAAAGGTGGAGAGCTTTACCACAACCCGAAAGTAGAGAGGCTGCTTAAAGAAGACTTCCGGCCATATTTTTTCGATCCCCGCTCCTTGCAAAATGGCAGGAGGTCCTCTGGAAGCAACCTCTCTACTTTGTCATTTATCTCGTTTTAATCATTAATGTAGTTTAACAAGTCATTAAAAAGAATATTATTTTTGTTAACAATAACCGATTCTTAAAAATAAGTACAGTAATTAACAGTACAAGATATAATTAGTCACCAAATTCATGGCATTCTTGATGAGTTTCATATCATCAAGGCTAACCGTCCGGTAAACAAACCTCCTTGGATTAAACTCTGCCCCATCAGGAGCTTTTAATGGCGTTTCAGTATCCTTCAAGAACAGCGCGGTCACCATAAAATACGTAACATCTACAAGCGTATTCCAAACAAACATGCAAAAAGCCATGCACCACCTATACCACCAAGGCCCTCTGCTACCACCAAAACTATAATATGAAAACCACCCCGAATTAACATCCTTATTGGTGGGAATGGTAGGAACAGCCTCAGGGTTCGATATCTGTCGAGTTTGTGCCAGTAGTAACGACATGAGGGAAGTGCCGTCGCCAAGAGAGTGGTGGATACGAAAGATCCCTATGGCTTCGGCTTGGGAGGTTTTGAGGTTGAGGAGATGGAGATCCCACATGGGTTTTGATAAGTCAATGGAGGTCTTGCTGAGATTGTAGACATAGTCTTCAAGGAATTTATCAGGGGAATTTAGATCATTTTGTGGGATGGTAGGGATGATAATGTGGTTGTGTAAGTTAACATTTGTTGGAACCCATTTCATTATTCCTCCATTTGCATCATCTACAACCTGTATTTAATTAATTAAGCATATATATATATAAATTGTAAGTGTCGAAAAACGTTAATTTTTTTTTTTTATGTAACTGAACTTCTTGCACTTATTTATAGGTGTAAAAAATTTAATAAAAAGTTTCACACTCTTTAAAAATGTGAGAAAAAAAATTGTGCATTTGTGCAAACACACTAATTACGTACGTACCTGCAAACTAGAGAATCGGGGATGCTTAAGCAAAGTATGTGGCAACTGCTCGTACACAACACGGGTGTTGATAGGGTTCTTGGAACCCATAATGGCTATGATGTAAACATTGAAATTTGGTTCATGGAACAAACGTGATGCCGGGCTCAACGGTTGTTCTTCGCCACTTGCTATCAGATGGTGATCATCGTCAGCGCCATCAACATCGTCACCACAATGACCATCCAGCTGGTCTCTAGTGGTACCAGTAGAGTCCCTCTTGGTGATTTGAATTGGTTTTAGAACTGATTTTCTCCATCTTAACCTTGATAAAGGTGACTCCATTGATGAAATTTGAGTCTAACATGAAAGTTTGGGTTCCAGCCTTTATATAGATAGTGAACATGCGGGACTAGCTCAATAAATTTGTACTTTATTATAGTCAAGACTTTTCTTAATTGGCTGACCGTAGCATCATATTCAAATGTTCAGACAAAGATTTTTTATAGATGGGGCGGTTCAGATGAAGTAAAAATTCCTTAACTAGATACTTGAATATTATGGAAATTAAGGCAAAAAGTTTATTTCCGGAAACTTTGACCGGCTCATGTCATCGAGCTGACTGAACTAGCAAGGCAATGGAGTGGTGTCAACCACAAGGATTAAACACCTAACCTCATTATTTAGTGTGGAAAGGTCAAAGTTACCCATGGGTCATGTAAAATACTTGAGTATTGATAAGTGAAAATAGGTGAGCGTTGATATATAGGAACCATGAATTGAATGCGCATATATACATGGGTCATGTAAAATGTTGTGTCATGCATGAACTGGGGACAGATACTTCGAGTATTGATAAGTAAAAACAGGTGAGTGTTGATAGGAACCATGAATGCATACATGAGTCATGTAAAATGTTGTGTCATGCATGAACTCACAAGAAGTTAAAAGACCTATCTAATATATATGACCTTATATCTTTGACTTTTAATGTCTAAATGATGATGAGATTCATGACGTGTTTTGGCCATGCTATTTTCATCACTCGACCATTTCACCATTAACTTTAAGCATTAATAAGAAATTTTCATGTTCAAGAAGCAGATTGAATACGACCCATATCACAATATTTTTAACACTAGTCTTATATCCGTGGAAAGTTTACAGCATCAACTAATTTTTGACGATTTTTAACGGGTTTTAACAATTCTAAAAGTATTTGATTATTTTCATTGCTTTCGAAAGATTAAATTTAGCTCCACTAACCAATAACCAATATTTCTAGAATTCGTAGCACCAACAAAAAACACATCCCTTTTCAAAGAATTACACTTCACCGGCTAAGTCGACCCCTCCCTTCCATGAAAGCTCATCATGTTCCATCACTCAATCCCACTGATGTGCACAGTACAGGAGAAACATAGACAGATACGAAAAAATCATATACAACTGTTACAGATGTTATATCAAGAAACATAGACAAATAATGAGCCAAAAGCAACATGTTTTTGAAAAAATCTTTAGTTGATTGATGTTCCAAACACATATTTGCTAAAATTAGTTGAGTAGTGAGACCACATCATAAAGACTAAAAACATGAACCAAGCCACGATGTCTATTCACAAACATATCAATAGTTTTGTCATATTGAACGAATGTGGTGACACTGTAACCATGAGGAATCATAACCAATGCAAGTTAAAGATGGGATAAGCTAGCACTTGTCATGTTCATCAAATATTGCCTGCCTTTAGTAGCAAATATCGGTTAAGAATGACATCTTGACTAATTAATTAATAATCACATTCTCATTCTAAAAAGCAAGAGATATTTGTAATGGCAAAGAATTGCAGCCTGCTATGCTGCTATCATGTAAGGGTGGGAAAAGGATGGTGTAAAGATGAGATATATAAACCGATCATAACTTTTATTTTGGAGGAGGGGAAGGGAAGAAGTCATTTTATTTAGATATTATAAAATAAAACAAAATCTGTGTTTAAACTACAAAATGAGAGAGGGGGATTGCACTTGCAGACTGCAGTCCTTCCCTGATTCCATCACTAAGGGTAGTGCTTGAGTTTATCTACTTAGACCATGCAATCACATCTACCTCTGATTGTGCGGTTCTGTACAATTCCAGTCTCTTGGCGATGTTTATTCTCCTTTGCGTTATTGACGGATCTTCATCCAGTAACTTGCCCAATTGCTTCCCCTGCAAAGAAATAAAATTCCAAATAAAGTTTCAAGCAACACCTGAGATATATCAGCACATTAACTTTTGTCTATGACTGTAAATGAGATAAGCTTGTTCATGATCTTGGCTAGCCACGTCGAGGTCAAGCCAAGTATGCTTGGACTCGACAACTAGTGAGCCCAAAGGCCCCAAACAAATCCAAACTTGCACATGCCTACACAAGGGCACTTCCAAAAAATTTGTGACATTTGAAGTTCAAGAATGACCTACTTTCTCTAATCAAGATTCCCTTGTACTGTTATAACTGATTATTGACATTGGTCAAATAACTAAAGACATTATCATTTATAATCACCCATTTTTTTTGAAGTGATACGCACCTCCTTTGTCCCCAACTGGGTGAAGAAACGGTCAAGTAAGCTACGTTTTGCCTCGCGTACTTGACAATGAACGACAGATTTTGGGATGGAGTGTCTTAAGGTTCCAACCACCATGTGGATATAAGACAACACGTTTGATCCTGTTTTGTTGGTAGAAGAAAAATTAAAGAGAGTTGAATTGGTGATGCTTAAAGTGCAGGTTATCCAAAGTCATGGTACCATGTGCCATATAAAAGTACCTACCAACACGACGAAGATAAGCCTCATTGTATCTATCATTAATCGAGTGTGTTGGATTACCACCCTTCTCAACATCTTGTGGAAGCTTACGGAAGAAATCAACTGTTAAGTAACAACACTCCATATCTATCAGCTGCAAAGTTGCTTTTTTGCTTTCTTCTCTCATCCGTTCTAATGATTCAGAAGCCGCGTACAAAACCTCCATTCTAAGGGAAGGATATTGCTTTAATTCCTGCACATAGTACGATCAGTGAGAAGTAAGATGACATTTTCGTGTTTCTTTTATGATAAATGGTTACTTGCAAAATTGAAAAATTATGACTGACCGCAGTCTCACTAACTGACTTACGGACCAGATCCTTCAGAATAGCATGAACCTGAAATAATTAAGAAACACAACATTAAAAATCAACATTACTAATGTATATCAGTAAATAGGTAAATGATTCTAAAAGACTTGCAAGATGCATAACTTATATCATACCATATCAACAGTTGCCTCAGCAGGAGCCTTGATAGTAACCAAGGCAGATTCAATAAGACGACGATATCCTTGTTCAGGAGCCATCAAATGGGGTTGATATGTTGGAATAAATAATATAGATTCGTATATAAAAGATAATATATAATGAAAATATGATAAATTTACATACCCGATGATCCATTGGATGAGTTGAAGAAATTAGCCATTAGATTGTCGGGTTCCCAAATTAAGATGATTGT
>JAOEHQ010003034.1:0-18606 GCA_025447715.1 Asclepias incarnata
TAATAGAATGAAAAAAACCAGAGTTTTCGTCCCCGTCAATGGCCCATTTCACTTTTGTTTTCTGCTTAGCATCAAGCATCTCCCTAAATTCAGCATTCAACAATTTATTCACCAACTCTTTCCGCTCGAAACAATAGTTATCTACCAATACCCCATTATCAAAATTAAGATCCAACGCTGCAATTTGGCTTTTCAAAGCCTTGACTTCATCCGCACTACGATTAATAGCTATCCAATCTTTAATATTATTTTTCAACTCTTTGAGACGATTAATAGCCACATGTACGTCACACCTGGTCTTCAATCAACTATCAAACTTCATTTATTCACTTTATCATGACCCGAACTTGTCTCGATCAACACTTCATCACTCATGTACACTTCTGAGCCATTTCTTGGTCACTTTAGCTCCAAATAAGTGCAAATGTCGCCACGATCATTCAATGGACCTACAACCACTTATTAAAATACTAAGTGAAACATTTAACATGAATTTGACTCGAAATGCACATAAGTAATGGATATTAGCTATTAGAATTACCATACCAAATATGTATAATTTAACTAATATCAATATGCTGAGTTGGGATAAAAATTCGTTGTTATTCATTAATATCTCTTTAGTAATTATCACCATATAATAGTCACAAGAAATTAACCAAGCGGATACAGACGATGTTTTCTTTTTGATTCAAATGTATGCGGTCTAACTGAGATATCTTGAGGTCATTTTCGAACCTTTCCAGGACCACCTTAATATTGTACCTAATGAGGTTTGAAACTGACCTCCTGTAAAAAATCTAAAATGATAATAATTAAACCACCTTGAATGCGGTTAGTCATCGGAAACTAACCAAATTCTTTAAATAATTCACTTCTAATAATTAAAAACCAACCACCTTTAGGAACAACTTAATAAGTGTCCATCTATTTTTACCCCTTTATTGTCTATTTCCACCCTTTTATGCTTTAAACAATTGTACGGTATGCAGTATTAATTGTACACCCTTTTATCTTATATGGTGGAAATAGCACAACCCCTTAATAATTGTAGAAAACAAGAATGTCTGTCAAAGGGTAAACAAGAATGTCTGTCAAATCATTGTTAGCTTTGCATCGTTGACAAATGTCCGAACATATTTATATTCTCTAATCAAACCTTAACCTACAAGTCAATAAACCTTAAGACAAACTTAAACATATTTTCAAAACCATCCCTCCTAAACTTACCAGCTTATCAAAACCAACCTCTAATAAATTAAGTTCAATCAACACCATCTTCCACCCGTCAAATTTCACCACTTATTCATCTTCCTTTCAACATTATCAAAAACTCATAAAATTTATACTTAACTTTATGAAAAAAAAAAAAATTCAATTTTAATTTTTTCAGAATTTTAAAAGTAACTTTTCATATTTTCAAAAAAACTTTTTCAGAATCTCCAACTTGTCAAAACCAACCCCTACTAAATTAAATTCAAACAACGACATTTTCCACCTGTCAAAATTTCAGTATTTATTCATCTTCCATCATCATCATCATCATCATCATCATCAACATTATTAAGAACCCACAAAAAGTTACACTTGAATTCATCAAAAAGTTTTAATCTTTAACGATTTTTTGAAATCTTTTTAACAATTTTGGCCTGAGATGGCGAAAGGCGGTGGTGGGTCATCGGAAAGTGGTGGATCGGAAAGTGGGCCGGATGAAAAAGGGTCTAGTAGGCATACCCGGTTTGAATATTTCGGGTGGGTTTATCATCTGGGTACAAATTCAATTGGGCGTGAATTTTGTCATCTAAGATTTCTTTATATTCGTGGCAAATATGTAATCATGTATAAACGTGATCCTCATGAAAACCCTGGCATTGTATGTTTTTCTTATTCCCATTTGATTTTAATCTATTTATTTACTTGTATTGTCAATTTTTGTATCTATAGGTTTGTTATTGCATGATTATAGAGTGAACAATGTATAATTTAAGGGCTAAGTGTTTCTTTAAATGTATTAAACTTGTCGCGTTTTGCTATAGTATGTATCCGAGTTTAAAAAACTTGGTTTTGTGTGTTTCTCGAACTTCGGTTATGTTTTACTATGTTCCAAACATTCAGTTTTGCTATCCTGCCTGAATAGTTACATTGTGTACTGTTTGTAACTTGTAAAGATGATGGCGGTTTTCATGATGTGGCAACTTATATGGCATGGAAATGGTTACATAATGATTAGGTTATTGGGTAAATACAATAGCAATGAATCGATGTTATCTACATGCATACAAGGTTTTGCGAATATGATATGTATTGTAGCAGAATGTCACAAGTTGGATGTTTTAGAAATACTTAGTCCGAAAGCTTAATGTTTTTTATATAGGGTATTAGTTTGGTTTTGTGTTAATGCTTAAACCCAATAAGTAAATTTTATGAATTTTGTGCGTTTGTTATTTTGGGTGACTGCCGATTAGTACATTTATTTTTAATTTTTTGAACTACTAACTTGTGTTCAAATAAAAGGACTGGCAAGGCATTTTTTATCTAATTAAATTTTTTTGGTGTGATGATTTATTGTTGTTCGATGTTGATTACAACAATTTTAGCTTTTTTGATGCAGAAACCAATACGGAGGGGTGTGGTTGGGAACACCCTTATGGTGGAGGAGTTAGGAAGAAAAAGGGTCAATGATGGTGTAAGACCCTTAAAGTTCCCTTACATTGCTATTTATTTATTTAGTTTTTGAAGATATCGGTTCTAATTGATGTTGTCTGTCTAATTTGATACTTTTTAGGATCTTTACGTTCTAAGGTTCTACAATCGGTTGGATGAGGAAAAGAAAGGAGAAGTATGTGATGTTATCTTGTATCTACTATTTACAAAATGTTACTTCTCAGTGATCGGTTTTATCGATTATTTGATCAATTCTTATTCTGATTACCATGTTGTTGTAAGATTGCTTGTGCTACAGCCGGAGAAACCCGAAAATGGATGGAAGCATTTGATCAAGCAAAACAGCAGGTATAAAGAACTGCAAGCTTTATTACATGAAGAGATTTTTACGTGTTTTTTTTTTCTTCCATAAATATCTTATATGTAATATTTCCCTGAACTATTATATTCAGGCGGAGTATGAGCTTTCTCAAAGTTCCACCAGAAACAAATTGAGCATGGAGAATGAGTATGTTGCCACTCTATTCATATTTTAATATTGTTAATTAGGGTTCTAATACGGTAGAGCGCAACTCATGAATGAGCAGGCCATATGTTCTTATGATATGTTGCAAAGATATTACATCAAGTAACTTCATAAAGTTTCTCTTCTGAAAATCTGTTACATCGATTTCTAAGTTATCATTATGAAATATCATTATTAAGTTAATTTTTGTAGTTTCTTTGAACGATAACCTACATCAGGTCTTTGTTCTCAGTACTAAAACTATGTTCCATGT
Organism: Asclepias incarnata; assembly: GCA_025447715.1. Classification (NCBI taxonomy): domain Eukaryota; kingdom Viridiplantae; phylum Streptophyta; class Magnoliopsida; order Gentianales; family Apocynaceae; genus Asclepias; species Asclepias incarnata. Next base: position 3,444 of record JAOEHQ010003034.1, read on the forward strand.
ATCTTTATACTTGTGGTCTCACTGTACTATTTCTTTTTGGAAGGATTGATCTTGAAGGGCGTCGGCCTAGAGTAAGGCGATATGCACATGATCTAAAGAAGCTGATAAGAATAGGACATGGTAACTAATAACTAATGGAGATATCTATTACAATTTTTTTTTAATAGATTTGTAATTTACATAATGTCAACAGTTACCAGATATGCTCATTAATTTGAAGGAGACTAATCTGCTGCTTCTCCTCGTCAATTCATTATCTGTAGGTCCAGAGAGACTTGTCACTAGATCATCAAACTTGGGTCGACATCATAGGTCTAGCGAGTTCATGGAAGATGCTGAAGATGTTGTTGAAGTACATGAGTGGAGATGTGTCCGTACAGTCAGTGGTACCATATTCTCTTTACCTTTGTGTTTTCGTGTTTGATTCTCATTAGAGTTGGTAAATTGTGTGGGTCGGGTAATGTGTCAAAATGAGATTGGGTCATCGGGTCAGAACATTTAATTATTAGTGCGAGCCAAAACGGTGGATACTGGTCTGACCCAGCAAACTTTATCTTATCTATTTTTCATCAAAATTTGTAGATATTCAAATAAGATTCACTAAACTATATATCACAAATTCACAACATTAGTTAGTTACTTACTTTCCTTGATAAAACATTTTTGTTGGAAAGTCAATACTTATTCATTAACCAAAATTACACTTTAAAGACCAATTTAAGTGGTAATATGCATTGGGTTGACCATCCGTACCCCACATTTTTTTAGCGTACACCACCAAATATGCTTTAAGGTGTTAATTGTACAATAATGTGAAGCATGTTTGGTGGTGTACGGCTAAAAAATGTTGGTGTATGGATCACCACCCTTATGCATTTGAATATGTTTTGGATAATTTTGACCCGTTTCTTTTTAGATAACTCTTTCAAGCTTGATCTGTTTAACCTGTTAGAGATAAAATATTAACCCAAGTCGACCCATTTATAGGTAAATGGGTCGAAATTGCTACCTCTGTTTATCATCTTACCACTTAAGTCTTATCTGGTAAAATTATGTTTCCCATCTTCCTTTACATCTTACTGTAACTTATATTCTGATTTATGATCAATGACAAAACTAAGTTGCATCTCACAATAAGGTTACTTTTTGAACAAATAATATGAATACTTACATGCGTTTAAACATTTCGTTTTGTTGGGTTTAAAACCTCAACCTCATATATTTTTCAAATGATTAAGCAGGCCTTTATTCATTGACCAGCTTTTCAAGCCATAAAAGAAATAAAATCAAACATATATACACTTCATTTTTTTATTCTTCGAACTTTTTTCCCGATATATACGCCTATTTATGTGGAAATCTCCAACATCTTGATATCTTTTTCTTTGGCCGTATGTTGGATTACAGGGGTCAGAATCTTTGAGGATGTGTCCGACCATAAGGTACTTGCACAATGCATTATTGCATACATGCACATACATGTGTTTATAGATACTTGTGCTGCAAAATTAAATTTTGGTAGTAGTTCTAAGTATTGACTCGTTTATAAAATGTTAGCCGTGCAGCAAAACTGTTATCGTGAAGGCCGTTGGTGTTGTGGCTGCAAGTCCGGATACTGCTTTTGAGGTGGTTCTGAACCTTGATCGACACCGGAGATATGAGTATGATGATCAAATTCTTGTGCATTTTATGTTTATACAATCTTCATGTGTTCTCTAACATCTAAAGTTACAGGTGGGATGCATTGACTAGTGACTTAGAACTTGTAGATTCTTTAAATGGACATTCTGATGTTGTTTATGGATCTTATGATACCAGATGCTTAACTAGGTGCGTCATTATCCAATTGAAAATTTTAGTCCTATTTCGACTCTTACTATTGCATTGATTTTTCACTTTCATTTTTGATGATCAAATATAAATTTTGCATGAGATTATATGCACTGAATTGGAACATTTGGATGACACTTCTACTGTTTTACTGTACTTTGCTTGCATCTTACATATCCTTAATATTATTTTATCCTTTAACTCATCTCGTTTGTCATCTCTCATCAGTCAAAAACTGATGTGCTGTTCTTATAGGTGGCAGTCTAAGCATGATTTTATATTTTCTAGACAATGGTTTCGTGGACAAGATGGAACATATAGTAAGTGGATTTTACTTGTAGTTATTTCTTTGTGATGTGGGAAAAATTAAAATTGTATTTTGCTACTTTGATATATTTGAATTTTGCTTACCTACTTTGAATCTATGATGCAGCAATCTTGCAGTTCCCTGCAATACACAAGAAACGACCTTCAAAATCAGGATATCGGCGAATAAAAATTAATCGTAAGATCCTTTTTTTCTTATGGTATGTTGTTTTACAGTACAACTTATCTTTAGAGACGTCTGAATAGTATCAAGAATGGTCTCTAATATGTATTGTTTCTGTATTTAATGTATGTACCTGACGTATTCCTTAACAACTTCTACTTATTAATTGTAGCTTCATCTTGGGAGATCAGGAATCTGAGAGCGTCGGGAGGATCAATTGGTGATAGATGTCTTGTAACACATATGTTAGAGATGGATTCAGCAGGATGGTTGAAATGGAAGCGTGGTGAATGCTCAAAGTTTGAAAGGTCAATTCCTTGTGCGTTGTTAAACCAAGTGTCAGGTTTGTGTCTTAGTTATTTTGTTTTCAATGCTTACAATGATAAAATATTCAACTGCATTCTAATCATCTGAATTAAATAAAAAGTGAAAAATACTAGAGGTGGAAAAAAGGGCAGGTCAGGTGAGTTTGGGTAATGCTGTAACGGGTTAAAACGGGTAATTTAATGTACATGTCAAATTGGAATGACTTGTGTACAATTGTGCACTTTACGGAAGTTACACGTAAATTGTGTGTCGAATTTGATTGAAGAAGTTATATTTTCCAAAGGCCAAGTCTAAGTTTTCCAATTAAATGATTTAGGAGTTTTAACAATTGTTTCAGGTTTAAAGGCATACATTGAGGCAAACCCTGCTCTTACGTGTGAATCTTCCACGACACTGGTGGATACAAAATCCTCTGATGTTTCTGGATCCATTAGTGAGTTTGAAGATGCAGAAACGGCCGAGGAGTTTTATGATGCAATTGCAGATGATTCATCATCATCTTCCGATGATGAAGTAGAAGATGGCGATGCTGAACTTGACAGCAAGGTTTCTTTCTTTCTTCTGTTTTAGCAGTACAATGATACAGAGATGGATTCATGAATTTATGAAAAATAAAAAAATAACAGTTGATATGAATATAGATCGTAAATCTACTCTTAACTTTATCAGGGCCAGAGAGTGAAGCTGAAGAATGTTTCATGGGCTATTGCCCGCTTGACTTTAACGGCGAAGAAAGGTACCCTTAAAATGGGTAATTTTTACATTTTTTAATAAGTACAGCTTGCTCAAGCATTCTCAGTGTGTTGCTTTTTTGTTTGTGTGATCAGCTATGGATGCCAACAATGAGTTAGATTCAAATGTAGATCCAGTTACTCTTGATCCTAGTGACTTTCCTGGTTCAATGCACAAAGCGAAAAGTGAGGCCGATACCAATTGTTGGACATCTCCAAGTGGTGCTGGATTTAAGATCCGAGGAAAGACATACTTGAAAGACAGTATTAAAGTCAGTTTTAGGGTTTTGTTTTTGTAAATGTAAAAAAAAATTATTTTACTTTTTGTTATTGGAAGGTAGTAAATTATGAATTGTACTTTTATGGATTTTTTTAAATTTCAGGTAGCCGGTGGGGATCCCCTTCTGAAGCTTATAGCAGTTGACTGGTATAAACTCGAGACTTCCAGAAGTAAAGTGGCGTTGCATCCCAATTGCATTGTTCAGGTACTCAACAAGTTTTCTCATTTAGATTTCGCTCTTGTTATGTTACATAATAATGATAAAAATTGTGTAAATATGAGTCTGTTACACATTCACGGATCAAATTGAGAATTCTTATGCAAGTTCCATCAGTCGCGAATTGTGATAAAAAGATAAAGTAATAGGTTCACATTTTTCTAGAATAACTTTATTAACGCTAAATTTATGTAGATTAAGTGATTTTGAACTAACATATGCTTGCATTACTCACTTGAAATTTGCATTTTTCTCAAAAGTTTCTTTTTACATCTTTTGTTACAGTCGGAAGCTGGGAAGAAACTTCCATTCATCCTTGTCATGAACCTGCAGGTATGGATTAACTATAATAGGCCTATAGCAAATGCATATTTTTCTGCATACATGCTTGACATCTAATTTAACTAAAATATTCCTTCGAATAACTGAAATTTTTTTCCCAATATGAATAATAACTCTTTTTACTTTCGGTAAATATCAAAACAAAATTTTTCTATCATTCTGTAACTTAAAAATCTCCATTATTTAATTAAAAAATCTCTCCAAAATTAATAATAACCCCTTATTTCTCAAAAATTAATGATAACTATTTTTATTTTTCAATAAATATCAAAACAAATTTGTTTTTCTAAATAAACGAATGCATCCTTTCTTTGATATTTTCCAAAACACAGTATGATGGTTTGTTAAGTTATTATATATTTTTATTGTTTTTTCATTTGATTGAGTTTGGGTATATGGATAAAAGTTTGTTATTATTGGGGCAAAATTTTTTGTAACCTTTTCATTTGATTTAGTTTGGGTGTAAAATAACGGTTTTGTATATTTCGTTTTGTTCTTATCAGAGCAACACATTTTTTTTTAACTTTTTAATTTGATTTAGTTTGGATGTAGGGATTGACTAATCAAAAAGATAAATGATATTTACTATCAATGCAATACGATATAAATCCAACATTAATAAATGTCATGAATAAGAATATCAAAATTACGTATTTTTCATGAAATTTAGAAGTTATACATTATACTGGGTGTTTTTATACATAAACAAATCTTCAATAGTACTTATAAGTCATTTAATTTATAAATCGTTACCTTACACTACCCGTGTATCTACACAGGGCTAAGGACTAGTGTTAAATACATAGAATTAATTATTTAGCATTTAGTGTAGGATTTATTTATTTCGTGGCTCTTGGCCTTTTCACTTTATTATCTATATATATAGATCACTCTTGCATAGTTTTAGACATCCTTTTGAATAGTAAGAGTCTTTTGATATCGGATATGTTTTTCAACTAGTATTATGAATAGAGATTCTAAGATCTGTTTGATTTGAATTATTATGAACTTGTTGGTCTAAATTGTTTACGTATAAGTTGAATAACAACCACACTTCAATTAATTAGTTGGAGTACAACATAAATTACTGCCTTAATGAGAAGTTAATGTTGCTTGTTAAGGCCCGGATGGACATGCTTTAGAATAATTACAATTGGTGAAGATTAAATTTGTTATCTACTTGTTTTTCAAGTGTTTGAATCTCGATTAATGCTTCTTGGGGGTGTAATTATCCCATGTTACTCTTTTTCAAGGTTCCCGGGAAACCCAACTACAGCCTAGTTCTCTACTATGCCGCGGACAGGCCTGTAAATAGAAATTCATTGCTGGGCAAATTTATTGATGGGAGTGACGCGTTTCGTGATTCAAGATTCAAGCTGATTCCAAGCATTGTACAGGTAATTTATTTTCATTGTATCTTGATGTCACAAAATTTCTTGTTTCTGGTACATATTATGATAGTGACCAACAATGTGGTCAACAGGGATATTGGATGGTCAAGCGTGCAGTCGGGACAAAAGCTTGCCTATTGGGGAAAGCTGTAACCTGTCACTATCTGAGACAAGATAATTTCTTGGAGGTATTCACTTTTGTGTTCTTCGTAAGAAATATCCGATGTCTCACCTTTAGGGGTTAAGTGTGTTATCCTGCGTATCCCATAATCAAGTAACAATCTCCGTTTTGGCATAGCTCCATGGATATTACGTATCTGCCCTTTAATGATGACATTGATTGATTTTGGTCCTCAAGATCCTTATTTTTTGTTTCATTGTGATATGTAGGGATTGAGTACTATATACAACTTTTTATAATTCATTGTGCAGGTTGATGTAGACATTGGGTCGTCATCTGTTGCAAGGAGTGTGATTGGTCTGGTTCTTGGATATGTAACAAGCCTCGTTGTTGATCTTGCCATCTTAATTGAGGTTTGTTTCTTTTCTCCTTCATTAAACAAGCTTTATGCCATTTATTTGTATATTAAAGATTACTGGAATTATGATGCACGATATGATAATTTACTGTTTATTGAAACATATTATGATAGTGACCAACATTATTGGATTATGATGCACGATATGATAATCTACTGTTTATTGAAACTCATATTTATTTCACCCTTGTTCGCCTAAATTGATTTGTCTCTTTCGTTGACACAACACAGGGAAGGGAGGAAAAAGAACTACCCGAGTACGTTCTTGGAACAGTCAGACTAAACAGAGTGAGGCTCGATACTGCTGTTCCTCTTGAATAATAATGTCAAAATATGGTAGATAAGATGTCACTTCCGGTGTATATGACTATTATTCACTACATTGAACTCCTCCCGATAGGCAAGATACCGTTCTTAATCCCCAGAAACCGCCACGGTTGTTCAGATCCTGCAAAAAACTGTATCAATATGCTGTACAATGTTAAGAAACAACAGCCATTTCTATACTTTAACTGGACTGATATGGTGATCAAATGAGTTGCTGCAACGTCTTAAATAAACAAGAACTTAAAACCATCTTTTTCTTTTTGCAACTTTTTTTCTTATGGTGGCTACTTTTGGTAAGTAACTTTGTTAGTACAGGCAGTTTTATGTGTACAAGCACTTGCTATAGCTATACTTGACTACCGTGTAGTCAGTGTACGTTTTTACTATGACTATCAAGCCAATTACCAACACAGGGTTGTTGAGTCGTCAGCTTGCTGGGAGTATTGCTCTAGTGTCGATTTGCAAAAATGCAACCATTTCGAGTCCAGTAGAAAACAATTTCAATTTACATTTGGATAAATACTAGTAAAATGTTGTAATTTGTGAACTGGGTTGAATAGACGCTCCGAGAGATTTTAGTGGTATGTTATTTGGTTTACATTACTATCAGAAATTATCATAAATTGAAACTATCAGATTTTAAACTCTTTAGTTTGATGTATATGTTTTATTTGGTCACAGATCATATAGAATCTAATCTTTACCAACTTTATAAAAATTTTAGGCCTCTTTATTTTTGGAAATGTTGAAAAACGGGAGATGCGAATGTACGAAATTGCCATTCATTATTTTTTTTTTGTCTGCTCCCCTCCTCCTAATTTGTCAGCCCCAACCCCTCCAATTTATTTATTATCACTTCCTCTCTGACAAACACACACACACACGAACCACGAAACGCTCTCAAAAAATCCCCCGCCACTACCGCCAACACCATAACCATCAACGCGCGGGTATTTGACTCTTTATAAGTTGTATCTGCCGCAACGTGCGGGTACCATGCTAGTTTATTTATATTTTTTTTAAATGATCATATTTTAAATAATAATAATTTTCAATAACAAGAGAGTAAAATCTTATGGTGTTGAGTTTTAAAAGTGAGATGTTAACAAGCTTCTTAAAGAAAAACTAAGGGGTGTTTGATTTGCTACTGGGAATCAATATGGTTATACAAATCACAATAGGTTTAAATGAAAATGAGAATCATGTTCTAAACAACCCGTGGGTTTCATTTCTGCCACGGTTCCGGTCTAGGCACGTAAAATTATGCGCATAGACAAAAGAACATAGCAAAACCTTCTTGTCATCTTTAAAAATCACTTGTGTGTGCATTACCTGATCCGTTTGAGATACAACCATCACATCAACAACATTAGGATTCCACCCCAAAATAATTCTATATCATATATGTTCTCATTCGAGGTCCAATGCCACCGACTAAAATCTCTATTACACAGGGTTTTTTTTTTTCTTCAAAAGAGGACAATACCTCTAATTATATTAAATCAAAATCATATTACAATGCATTCCTATCATCACTTGGACAATCCCCAAGTTTTACAAACCTATATAAATCCATCTACAGTATCAATCATCTATATATATACAAAAAGACTAAATGACTTATCTTATATTCTCCCTACACTGCATACAAACATAAAGATCTATGATTTACACAATATTCCATCTCTTTTTAACCCTGTTGTATGCATCTCCATCTTTGAATCTCAATCTTATAAGTCTATTTTTCACAACTTCAATAATCTGATCTCTCACTTTTTCTTTGGGCATTTGATTTTTGCTAAACAATCTTGTATTCCTTTCCTTCCAAATCATGTACACACAAGCAGCAACTATCTGCCTTTGAATTACACTTGCAGCAGAGTTATTGGATATTCTAATCTTGATTACTCTCCATTGAATGCAAATTAAATCACGTGGGGATCCTTTTAACACGTATATTCTAAGATCCTACCGACGCAGCAGCAGTCTCAAGATGTGTTGGATAATGTTCTATGAACATAGAGTTCCAAGAACAATATTTGGATCCAATCGAACTAACGACCCGTGTGCTTGTATTCTCATGCAAATTACGCACATACAATTCACATATGTTTTTTACACACCTTACTAAACTGTGAAGAGGTGTTGTTCATTTTTTAGAAGGCATGCATTAAATGCATGAGGTAGTTGTTGGACATTTGTCACAAACTTACTAGAACAAGTACAACCTTCTTAAAATGCATCAAGATCTTCTTTTTCTAATTTAGGGTAAAGGTAAATAATAAATCTTTTTTTACAAAAGTAAAGTACCTTTTATACTTTTGCTATAATCGACAACTTAAGGAACCTAAGAACACCGCATACCGCATGTAGCATTGAATATTACAAGAATAGTGAAAAATGATAAATGTGACTAATTTGTTAGACCTACAAACATGCTTAAAAATCTTGTGTCAGAAAATAAGTGACATACATGTGTCAAAATCAGATTTTTAAGCTGCCAAATTAAGGGGTGTTTGAAATTGCATTTTAAAGAGATTATTTGATTATTGAATTTGTAAAAAACATATAATATAATAAGAAAATATGTTTGGATGAAAAAATAATTATTTACGTTGGAGTTTTGAGAAAACCATGCTTGCTTTTTCAAAAAGCTGTTTTAAAAAGGAAAAATTCATTTTTAAAAACACAATTGCCAAACATTCCGTTAGGAACATGTAGCATTGTTCTTAAATAACACAACCTAAGAGGGGAGGGAGTGGGGGGCGGGGTTGGTTTGGTGTTGTTTAGGGCCGAGCATCTACACCGCCGCCACCATGGGGTTTTGTTGTTTGGGGTTGGAAGTTTGGGGTTTAACCCCGATGGAGATGATTTAGTTTTGTGTGTGTGTGTGTGTGTGTTTTGTATATGTAGGTTTCAGTTTTTTTTTTATGTTTCTGGCATTTGATGAAAATAAAATGACTGCCATTTGATCGGCGAAGAAGATGACAGATACCACACTTATTTATTATTATTATATATTATTATTACTAACTTTCACTTTTAACCCTTAACTTACATGTTTGTTTTAAAAGTATCTTAAAATAACTTTAATATCTATATAGTTTTATTATTATTATTATCTATATAGTTTTATTATTTTTAATGTATTAAAAATAAATGGAAAAAAAAGATGATGTGGAAATTGGGGAAGTTTGTACACCAATGCCACTATTTTAGGGAGGTTTGGGGAAGGATTAAGGTGAAATGAGATGGAGGGTTTTATTGGATAATAATGAGGTGGCAATTTGAGGAAGTTTGTGAAAGGGGTGACCGCTCCCTCCCCTAACACTATCAAAGGAGTACATTGTTCTTAAATGACACAACCTAACACTATCAAAGTAGTTTCAAGGAACCATCTGCATTTCAACCAAAAAAAAAAAAGAAAAAAAAAAGTAACCATGTGCATGTCCATTTCAACATAAACCGAAATCAAAATTGCAGCGCTATGTATATCATTTTTCTATAAAAAGCCACAGACACTGATTTCAACCAATCATATCATTCATCCTCGGATATCCCAAATTCAACAACCCCACATTTAGAAATTTCAACTCATTTTTCCTAAATGTACCGCTGACACAGTTTTATATTATGCATTATTTATTATACATCGATAGAGATATATATATATAATAGGAAAAAGAAGAAGTGGAAATAGGAGTACCCGACAATGGATATATATAAATAAAATATATTGATTCCACTTTTGCAGAATAAAACTTTTTTATTTTTCTTGGGAACAAAAAGTTGTGTGCTTTCGGTAGTTGGGGGGGTCGTCGGAGAATAAAGTCAACGATGGGTGGAGGGCCGATATTCTTGCCGGAATATCCTTTGGCCGGAGATACTTGTGCCTTGGTTTTTTCGACATGCCTTGCACTCTTTCTACTTTGGGTTTTTGAACAAACTGCTAGAAGAGGGATTTTTGATCAGGTTTAATTCGACACTTTTTATATATATGCTTTTTGCCCTTGCATTTTTTTTTCAAATAAGAGCTAAAAACTAAAGTTCGAAAAAGGGTTGAACCTTTTCAGCAATGATTTGAGCTTTGCTATTAGATTTTAATTAGGAACGAGTGCACGAAAATGTATTAAACTTGTCACACTGTGTTATTGTATGTATCCAACTCGGAAAACCTATGTTACAAACTTTTATTTCCTATTTATTGGGTAGGTATGTTGTTATCTTTTCGTCCGGTAACAAGTATTTTTGCTGACGTGGCATCACTTGCCACGTCGCCATCATGTCATACATACAATAACAAAAAAAAATTGAACGTTTGTTACATATATTAGTCTAATAGAACTTTTGAGAGTTGGATACATACAATAACAAAACATGATAAGTGTAACACAATTTCATGCACTTGTCCCTTATAATTTATTAACGATAATAGTATGATTATGAACTACAGTAGTAATCGTGCTATGAGGTCGAATGATAGTTTTAGTTAAGTTGGAAGGAGAATTTAAATTTACATATCATTTTTTAAAAAAAATTTGTAGCAACGGCAGCTTGTGGCATCGGCCTGTGGTGCCTGATTGCTAAGGTGGCAGTTGTATAAGGGAGGGTTGATGCAAAACTTTTTATTATTGGGAAAAAGTGATGAGTTACTTTTTTGGAGTGGGAAGATGAGTGATGTGAAACTTTTATTACTGGGAAATCCTGTTTATGATGTTGGGACTCACTAAACGTTAGTTGCATAGTGTTTGGGTTATCCAAAACATAAGTCGTTAGAGAATCCAAATTGTGTCACATTACCCTTGTAAGCTAAATTATGTCTTGTCGTATCTAGGTCAACAAGATTTTGCCATCCTTTGTGGATTTCGGGTTACAAGATGGTCAAAAAGGGATTTTAAAAGTAGGATCGTTAAATAAGATATTTAAAACCAAGTTGTCTCCTAAGAGATAGAATGAAAAGTAGATTGTTATTTTAGATTATAAAAAAAAAACACCGCTTTCTTAAAGATCAAGTGATGATATTTAGCAAATGAGATGGGACCATCATCTTGGAAAATGTAAAACTTTTGTTTAGGCCAAACTTTTTGGTCCAAATATTCTTCATCCCCATCCGTAAGTGCTTATAAAAATGTTTTCTTTTTTCATCAGAAACTAAACAGGAAGCTTGTGCATATAACCATTGGACTGGCATTCATGTTATGCTGGCCTCTTTTCAGGTAATATACATGACAAATAACAAGATGCTTTTTTCACTTCACACATGATGATCAAGTTTGTCTTGCATGATGACAGTTCAGGCAATCAAGGAGCAATCATAGCAGCTCTTGTTCCCGGTGTCAACATAGTTAAAGTGCTTATGATAGGACTTGGAATAGTTAAAGACGAGGCCACTGTAAAATCAATGAGCAGATTTGGAGACTATAGGTTTTTGATCTTTTTACATAGTGATTGGGTTCATTTATCCCTCTGTGGCAAAATGGGTGGGTTGTGTAACAAGCCAAAATGCTTTTTTTTGGGCGGGGAATGTACCAGTCCAATGGGTTTTTTTTCATAGCTTGTTTACACTATTATATAAAACATTATAAGATTCAACACTATCAATCGAATTGTGCCACCTCACATTTCGTTATATTCATGTTACCAAACACCCTTCACCCCATCCTTCTTGCCATCCATATTATCAAACACCCTATATTTTTCTCTCTTACACCACAATTATTGCCAGCCAACATCAACCACCACTGGAAAACACAGTAATGCAGTATGCCTTCTCTTTTAATGGGTACAAGGCTTGTATAAGAATAGTCGTGGCAAATGTTATTCGGGAAAATTTAAAGTAGGCTTATCAATCTAAATAGCAACTTAGTTTTTGTTTCGTCCCTTACGGGACATAGTTTCTGTTTAGTCCCTTACTGGACATACTTTTAAATTTTTGAGGAGGCCAATATAATTTCAATCTTTGTCCCCTCTGAAGAGTTTTGCAACCAGGTAACCGGAAAATGCCTACGTAACATTTTAATCCCCATGTGTCATCGTAAATTTGGTTGCTTAAGTGATACAAAAATGAGATATAAATTGGCTAAAAAATGTGATGACTTTTGAGAGTTGGGGCAAAGGGTTGACCTGCTAAGCCAGTTACCTTGTTGCAACTTTATAAATACGTTGGCCTCCTCCGAAACTAAAAAGTAAGTTATCTAGTAAGTTACAAAACAAAAAGTATGTTGTTATTATCATTCTAATTATAATAAAAGGATTTATAAGTTTAAGTTCTCCTGTAAGTTACAAAACAAAAAGTATGTTGTTATTATCATTCTAATAATTTTATTAAAAAGATTTATAATGTTCTCAGCCTTATAAATGCACTTAAACCGATTTAACCAACTGTCCACCTGTCTTGCCCATTTGCTTTGTTTTCTCTATAGCTACTACTATTATTGATTTTCTCATTTGACCCATTACAGATAAACATAACCCCAAAAGAATTATTCATAAGCAAAAGGATTAAAATTTCCACCTCTACTCAGATCCTTGATGTTGTTCTTATGTACCAGGGAACTTTTGACAGGTCCATTGTACTATGCTTCTGCAATCACGTTTTGTTGTGCAATCTATTGGAGAACATCCCCGGTAGCTATTGCTGCAATTTGCAATCTTTGTGCAGGAGACGGTAATTAAAAAAGCAACAAAGGAGTATCTTTTCTAGCATTCTATATTTGTTAATTATCTTAATCATAAGTTCTTCTAATGCCTTTCGAACCTTATATTGCTCTAGGTATTGCTGACATTATAGGAAGGCGGTATGGAAAGAAGAAGCTCCCTTATAACTCTGATAAGTCTTTTGCAGGGTCCATTGCTATGGCAACTGCTGGTTTCATGGCATCTGTCGGGTAAGTCTTTTTGTGATATCAGTTGGAATTTCTAAGCACCCTAGGTCACAAATTGTTAGTGGCATTGATTTAAGTCCACAGCCCACACCAGTTCTTTCTTTTATTAATGTTGAAAGGCTAATACACACACACACACACACACACACACACATCTGTGTTTGTGTGTGTGTGAATTAAATGTTCTCTTTGGGACATATGTGATGTGGTACTGACCAGATTTACACAGAAAAAGGATAGAACAATAGCCGGCAAAAGTCGGCTGTTATATTAAATAGATAGATAAACACTGAGTTCGAGCCTCAGCAAGGTCCACAACTGGTTAGAGTCCAGCAACTCCTAGTTCACAGAACCGACATACATAAATATATTTTCCACACCAAAACTTATGGCACGCAGGCCTTATTTAAACATAACAATAAGTAACCTAACTTGTTCACTAAGTCACTAATAATAAATAATAATAACTAATAATAATAATTATCACTTAAACCCCTGGACCCATTAGGCCCATCTTCTTCTTCTTCTTGATGCGCAGCTTGATTCATATCAATATGTTGAGTTAACGAGTTACCTATTTTGTTCAAATGGAGTAGTTTGCTACTTTGGACCCAAAGCGGATAGGTTCGGATAGTGGTGGAAAAAATACGCAGATCAAGCATGGGTAGGGTAACGGGTTTAAAAGGTGTAGATGTTTGGTTCCATTGACCTGAAACTGTTTTGTCCCAAAAGTTCAGCTTTTTATAAAGATTTCGTGTATCAGATATGATTGCAAAACTTGTATTATCTCAATAATAATGTAAGTTTATAAATAACATGATTTAGGAGGTCACATGTGCTAAGTATATTGTGGGTGACTTTCGACCCAATTGACATATTTCCTTTTATGCCAATTTTTTTAATTTTCCCATCTGACCAGTTAGAGATAAAAATAACCTTAAGAATTCATAAGTAAATGGGATTAAATTGCCTCATCTAATTTGGATGCTAATCACAAGTATTAGCACGTTTGACTAACCTCTGACAAATATCAAGTTATATAGAGTGATGGTAAAATCTGCTAAAAGATGAAACTGTAAGTTCTATAGATTATGGTACTTCATAATCTATAGAAAGCTGAGGTTCATCAGAATGTAGTCAACCTCATGGGGTATCTCACCACACACACTCACACGTGTTATTTCTACTTCATAATACATTTGAGGTTTATCAGAGTGTAGTCAACCTTACGGGGTATCAGGCACTGAGGCACCTAGCTATCGTAAACTTCTGATAAAATATTGGTGATAACTGTAGGTACATGTATTATTATTCAATGTTTGGCTTCATCAAGAACAGCTTTGAAGCTGCGTTTGGATTTTTGGTTGTGTCTGTTGCAAGTGCTTTCGTAGAGTCTCACCCTATGAGCACCAAGTTTGATGACAATCTGACAGTGCCTCTCGCGTCTGTGTTATTAGGAACTTTGGTATTCTCATAAAATGTATTGAGCTGTAAACAAAGGTTATCTGTTGTAACATGTCGTCTTTTGTCCAATAAAACAAACATCTATTATTGTACAAGAAAGTTGGCTTTGATGCTCTATTTAATTTGTGCTACGGTTAACCTGTTTACAAAAGTCTAATAGGGACCGATTTTCAAACAAGTTTCTATAAGTTTTTTCATAGAACAACCGATTCCTTTAAATTTTCTTTTGTGCTGGTCGTGATCCCAACCAATCAGCCAGCGGACATAACATGTGAACCTGAATACAACATGATTGACAAGCACACAAAGAAGAGTGTCCAACGAACTTGTTTCGGTATACC